>JANAVB010010794.1:4400273-4622024 GCA_029216955.1 Iris pallida | reverse complement strand
CCA
Organism: Iris pallida; assembly: GCA_029216955.1. Classification (NCBI taxonomy): domain Eukaryota; kingdom Viridiplantae; phylum Streptophyta; class Magnoliopsida; order Asparagales; family Iridaceae; genus Iris; species Iris pallida. The sequence goes on along the minus strand of JANAVB010010794.1, from coordinate 4,622,021 downwards.
AACGAAGGTGCCCCGCTCGATGGACATCACTGATTTTGATTTCTCCGATGGCACGACACTCGTTAGTTTCAAGAATGAGCTTTGTGCGCCCGCACGCGCTCGTCCTGGAAAGTTCAAGGCTAATAACTTGAACTTGTTTAACTACGAATTATATTGCATCTTCTATTCCACCTTACTTCCGAAATCCACTTCTAAAGATGATGTCACTGCACTTGAGCTCTCTACTCTTTATCATATTCTTAAGGGGATTCCATTTTCTGCCCCTAAGACTATCATCCAGTTGATGGGTAGATGTCGCGGGAGAGACCGCAACCTATCTTATGCGATGCTTATTCCTCGTATCTTTCAGAGATTTGATATTGATCTTTCTGCTTGTGCTGTCGACCTCGAGCCCAAGTTCCTCAAACTCTCTCGTCGCAGTATTGCTACTGTTCCTCTACCTACTGCACCTACTCCTCCTGTACCTACTCCCACAGCACCTGTTCCTTCTCACTCTTACCCTATGATATTTGAGGGTATTCATCAGCACTTATCAGATCTGTAGTCTTTTTATGTTAAAACCTCTAGGGAACACGAGTTCCGTGATGTGACTCGGTTCTAGGCAATTGCCAACTCATTCGCCGATCTGAGGTTTGCGCAGACGGGTCATTCTGCTAGCTCTCTACCTCGAGACCCTTCTGTTTCTGGCTACCGTATTGACGACGAGGCGGTCCACTCTATGTTCCAGCTAGGGAACGCCTATGATTGGTATCGTACCACTGGTGCCACTTCTCATACTTCTAGCGCTGGTACTTCTGGAGCTGGTCCTTCTGGACATGCTGGAGCTGCAGCTGAAGACATTGATGATGAGGATGATGATGATTTTTGAGATGTTAGATATTGAGACTATTACGTTTGTCTTATGTTTACATGGAAATGCTCCGACATTTCAAGATTTTATCAGTACTTTTAGTTATTATCAGCATTTTTTCTATTATATGACTATTCATAGACATGGTTTTTGATTATGCCTCAGTTTTGGCATCTTAGTCTATTATTCAGCACTTTATTTGTTTCAGTTTTATTCTCGTACTTTATTTAACTGCCTGTGACAAATACATGCCTGTGTTGTTCTATAGTCTATCTGTTTCTCTTACTATATTTACTGTTTATACCATGCCTGTAATGATTATTTATTTTTATTGTGTTTCTTCACTGTTTGTTACTTATGTATTGATTGCGGGGGAGCTTTCTCTCTTTTGCAATTATTTTGCTCAGTGACAACGGGGGAGAAATAAGATATAACATTTTCGTGAATACAGGTTATGAACAATTTTTTTGATTATTTTTTTGACTTGATCCAAGCTTAGATGTTATATCGGCAAGGTTTGTCAATTATCAAAATAGGGAAAATTGTTGGCCCATTGGTCATGGTCAAACCTGATTTTAATACTTGATCAAACTCTGTCTCGATATAAATGCAAGTCAACTCAGATGTTTACCTACGACGTTTTGGACACTGCTCAACAATGGATATTTACGATGTTCAAAACCGAAGCTATTCTGAAGCCGTTTGCCACTCCAAATGTACTTCCTGTTAAGCAATGTAATTTTTTATTTTATTGATTCTAGGAATACATTGTACACCGACTCGTACTGGAAAATAGGCTATCCGAAAATGTTTTTCAAAACCATCATATTCTTTTACAAATGACCTACGTTTTTGAAAAACATTCTTGTTACAAAAAGCTTCTGAAGGATTTTTCAAAAAGCCAAAAATTGATTTTCTCTAAAAATGAACTGGCAGAACCCCAGCAGAACTCGGCCCGAGTTCGGCCAGAGTTTGGCCAGAGTTCGGCTATATGGAACGTTAGTGAACGTTGGATTTTGAACTTGGTCATCCTTCAGTTGCGGTTTGTTACAAAGAGTTCTGCCCGAATTCTGTCAGAGTTCTGTCTTTGGAAAAACTATAAATAGAGAAGTATTTCGATCATTTCAAATCACCAATTCACTTTCAATCTCTTCTCTTCCTAAGCTTACATTTTTCTAAAGAGTTCTTAAAAGCTTTCATTTTCAAATCCCAAGCCAATTACAATCCTCTAGTCGATTTGCCAATACGGTACGGTCTAGAAGTTTCAGAGCGATCGTAATCAAAGGCTTGATAAAAGATTCAACTCTTCACAATTGAAGTTGGTCGAGTTCTTCGTATCAAAGCTCGCGTCTGTAGAAGTTGCAAGGACTTCGTAGAAAAACTTGCAGGATTTTCCAATAGTGGATTCAACTGGAAGTTAGAGTTCTTCCGACTGGACTAGTCCTCACAAGAGGGAAACCAATATAAATCTCGGTGTTTGCGTTTGCCTTCTGATCACTTTTAATTTCTGTCATTTACTTTTGTGATTATTATTATATCTGTGATCTAACTGCTAACAAGTTTTTAATTAGCAATATTCTGCTGCCTACTCTATTCACCCTCCCTAGAGTATTCTGCTTTACGATTTTGTTCCTACAGATTATGTACCGTAACCCCCACCGGAGGTGGTACATCTTCTGGAATAATATGATCTGGAGATGCAGAATTTTGATTGACAGTAGGCTCCTGACTAAGATTATTCAAGGGCACATCAAACCCTTGACTATCTTGTGTTTGTGCTGCCACCTGCACCGGTGTTACTACTGCCGGCTGAGCAGTTTGCTGAGTCATTATTATTTGATGCATGCTTTACATCATGGTGAGCATGTCCTTCAGTGATTGTTCAATGGCAGAGAGACGTTGTTCTGTATTAGCAGATGACGTCTCTGGTTCATCTTCGATAGCATATGATTCAACCTCCCTTGAAGATACAGAGGGATTGGTGCAGAAGTATGAATCAACGCTATTAGTTTCGAACTCCAAAGACTGGGTACCCCCAGCTTCTGAATCAGAAGTCTGCAACTGTCTTTGACTTTTTGATCAAGTATTCTGATATACCCTTTCAAAGGAATCAAGAAGTCGGTTGAACTGTTGTTGACCAGGAGTCTGGGACGAGTTACGTCTTGGACGTCGTCCTCTGTTGGTATGAGATGCCATGTTGACTGACGCATATGACAACTCATGTTCTTGGTCATCAACTTGCTGCTGAGGCACATTGTAGCTTAATCGATCAAAAACTGACCGTTTAGAAGCCGAACATCAACATTTGATTACTATCTGGTGACACTCATAATGATGATCTTCTTGGGAGGGTGTCACAGAAGATTTTCTGTCTTTACGCTTTTGTACAAGCAACTCGCGTAAATCAGAAGGAGTGGAAGAAGTAGTCTTCTTTATTATATTTAGGATAGAGAATCGTTTAGTCCCTTGTGTATAAAGAAGATTACTGGCTGCATTAGCAGAACCAAACTGAGCGTTTTTACGCGCCTGGAGTTGCGTGCGTAAATCCTGAGATTTTTGTGCACAAAGGACTCCATCTGTATTACGCATAATTTGAAGGTTTGGTACCTTGCGTAAAGCAGTATAAGAAGGCTGTTGGTTGAAAACTGAAGTTTTACCAACAATATTTTTATGCTGCATGCGTGTAGGTAAATTCACTTTAGATGCAAAGGCATCATTGTGAACTTTATCTACGCTGTCACAGACAGAAGATTTACCTTTACGCATAGAGCGCAAAACATGAGTATCTGCCACGTCACAGACGGAAGATTTTCCTTTACGCATAGAACGTTAAGTTTGGGTTTCTACCACGTCACAGACGGGAGACTGATTTTTATGCGTGGAGCGTAAAGTTTGGGTGTCTACCATGTCACAGACGGGAGACTGATTTTTATGCATGGAGCGTAAAGTTTGGGTGTCTACCACGTCACAGATGGGAGACTGGTTTTTACGCACAGAGCATAAAGTTTGATTTTTACGCACAGAGCGTAAAACTTGATTTTTACGCGCAAAGCATAAAACTTGAGAGTCTGCCACGTCACAGACGGGAGACTGGTTTTTACGCCCAGGGCGTATCACTGAAGTAGAGACTGCCTCGTCGCCGACGGTAGTCTCCATAACAAGAGTAGGAAAGATTCCTTTGCCTTCAGAGACAACAGGGAGATCCGAAGATTGTTTGGACTTAGGAATCCAAACTTTTTGCGCCTTTCGCGATTTCTGAACATTGGAGCAACGAGTAGTACCCCCAGTTCAGAGCATTTCTTCGTAGGCAGTCTGGTCGAAGTGCACAACCAGAGTCTTCTTTGTCGATCCTACCGACACATCATCATATTGAGCAATTGCCTTCTCGTCAGAGGAGAAGGTTGTCCCCAGCAGAGTCGCCATTTTGTTTCACTTAACTAAATGCCTAAAAATTTGTCTTTTGAAAGAAAATGAGAAAAAGTACCAAAGTATAAGTTGTTCTGGGAAGTATTGCTATGGAAGTCTGATCTGAGAGCGATCACTTTGTTCCTTGGACCATATGATAATGATGAAGAAAACTGCTTGAAGAAGATGAACAATCGGAAGAACTAAGTCACCGGAAAGGTATCGAGCAACGACACTGATGGCACAGTCGAATGCTTTCCTGCTTTGCTTCACCCTGTTCTTGAGAAAAAGTTAAAGAAATACTTCTAGGAATATCACTCTGAAAGTATGAGTTTTTTCAGAATTTCCTCTCTTGTATCTCTATTGATCTCTCTCTCCTGTCTGTGTTGAAAATAAGTCTATTTATAGACTAGACCCTTTGTGCGTAAAAAGCAACAAAAATAGGTCTCTACGTGAGTAATTGTCACCCACGATGTAAATCATCCTCTACGTACGTTGACACGTGTCCCATGTAGAGTTTTGATCTCTATGCATAGTGACACGTGTCCTACTACTTCAACAAAATGGAGAGAGCACGTACACACGTTCCTCGATAAGTGTGGCATGAAAGCCACGTAAGAAAACCACGTTCTCATGTAGTCAGGAAAGTTCGGGCGTAAAAATGACCCAAAACATACTCCCTGCGTAAAGTAGCAGACTGAGCGTAAAAATAGCCCAAAATAAACTTCCAACGTAAAGTGGCTAAAAATAGCCTTGAGCGTAAAATTATCTCAAATAAACTTTACGCACACAATAGCCTTGAGCGTAAAAGCTCGAAATAGCTATCATGCGTAAAAAAAGCAGTTTATTGAGCGTAAAGTAGCCCATCTACACACTAAACGACAAGTATTAGGTTTAGTGTAAATCAAATCCTATCGGCTTCTGTGCACTGTTCTTGTCAGAAAATTCGGTTGTCAGATCAAAAATCACGCACAATAAATACAGCCTGACAGCCTGTCCCCGACGTAAAGTTCAGTGGATAACTCTCGCGTAAAGTAGCTCGCGTAGAGAGTAGCTCGCGTAGAGAATAGCTCGCATAGAGAGTAGCTCGCGTAGAGAGTAGCTCGCGTAGAGTTTTATTCTGTTTGATTTGTGTACAATTCTCAACTTCTTTGACTTAGTCCATGAAGGACTTTTTACGCTCCTACAATCCGAGACGCCATGGACGCCCATGACATCCAAGGCATGGGACGTCTCGAGATCCAATGGTAGTTCTACTACAGCTTCTTTGGAAAAAAAGATTTGCCACCGACAGCCGCCTCAAGCAAACTCCAGGGTCATCAGGAGCTGAACGTCGGACAAGTAAGGCCATTGTTGAAGCAGCTGAGTCTTCTCTTGAAGGAGGACAGTCCTTTATGTAGGCTGTTCGCATGGTCCAAGCACGAGCCTGACATCGGTCGGAAGGAAGCTTAAAAGTTATGCTAAAGCTCCACTCTATGACAGATGGCAGTACTGTGAGTGACCAGAGGAACGTAACTCTAAACCCCTTCTGTTAAAGAGATTCGCGATCACTGCAAAGACGCAAGAGGATCCAATATCAAGAAGCCATCAGGATCCCATGCTCTAAAATGATGACTCATGACAATTAATGCTAAGAGCTAGGCGTGACACCAGCCATCATCCAGCTCGTACAGTCCTGACGCATATTCATGCTTCTGTTCAAAGTATCTCGACCTTGACTCAAGTTCGGGACACTTTGAAGGGGGTCTTATAGAAGCATGAAAAATCTCAGCTAAAGACATACCTTTGCCAAAGCACAGAAGATGCAAAAGACTCAGGCGCAGTGCTAAAAAGACAAAATAGAAGATATAGAGAGAAGTCCCTTCATTGTCATGTCTACCAAAGTCTAGTACAGACACATCAAGACCATACATAAGGGACTAATTCTATTCTTCTACAAATGATCTAGTACAGATTCGACAGAAGCCTAGAGGGATCTACAAGGGATGCAGTCTTCATTGAAGTGCAACCTTCCTTCTTCTCGATACACACGCTAGAGGATTAACTTCTACCGAAGCATGTTCTGATATTCTTGTGGGCGCAGCCTCTCAGAAGCATATCAGTAACTCTGCACTTGAAGAAGCCACAGCTTTCAAGCCAGAGGCGCAGCCACTTGTCCGCGCCAACCTCAGAAACAAGATGGTAGTAGGCCCCATCCCCTTCTTTTATTCCAAAAGCCAGTATCTGCACTCCAGAGGCGCAGCTATCTGCCTGCGCCAATATCAGACGTGCAAGGGCGTCATACCCTTACTTTTGAAGCCAATGGCTTCACTATTCAGAGGTGCAACTACCTATCTGCGTCTGCATGAGGCACATGATGGTGATATGCTCACACCATCACCATTCCTACGGCACAGTCATCTGCTCTGGATCAGAAGCTTAAGTCACTTCTCTACAAGAGACTTGAGAACTCCCATCGCAACCAATGCAAGTCAACCTGTCGCTCCAAAAGCACAGTAATCTCGTCAACCTGAAGCACAAGCCTACTTGTCGCCTACAGCACAGTGACTCTGGTAGCCCAAAACACAGCTTCGTAAGTTGCTCTATACGTACAGAAGTCTCGTCGTCATTCGAAGACAAGTCCACCCGTCGCCTGAAAGCACAGAGGTTATGTCATCTCCAGAAGCACGGTCTACTCGTCGCCACAGAAGCACATCAGCACTTAGTCCTCACCAGAGGCGCAGGAAGCATGGGTCCACTCCAATTGGTTTGTTTAAACCGCATCTTGTAGAGAAGATTGGGATTAAATCATGATTGATATCATATCAGATTGATTTAAATCTTAGAGGAGGATCAATTAGACTCCAAATCTAAAATGAAATCCAAAGATTTACCCAGCTGTATCCAATCAAGCAAATCGGTATGCACCACGTGTCACCTCCGTCGGTTATATTTATAACCACCAGAGATCTCGTTTGAGGAGAATTTCGATGTCCGCCACGTGTCAGTGCCGCAGAAGCCTGTACCATGTAATGACGACAGAAAGATCATTGACAAAGGTTCTCTATAAATAGAAGGAGTTCTTCTTCCACCAAAGGATCGAGAAAAAGACCGAGAGATCATTGACAATCGATAATCTTCAAAGGAGCAACGATCTCCATCCACGAAGAGTCGGCCAACCTCATCCACTATCAACCAAAAAACCAACCAACCAACCATCTTTAAAATATCTTCTCATCCAGACAGCCTCTTGATCGGTGACCCCAGAGTCCCATCAAAGGTGCCAGAGAGACATAGCAAGGTTGATTCATCGTCAGATCGTCAACAGAGTAAAGGAGCCGCTGCAGTGCTCGATCTCCTTCGTCATACTTTTCTAGAAACCTCTTCTCCCTGTACTTAGAATATCCTGTTTAGGACTTCCTTCTTTGTACATAGATACCTTATCGTTCAATAAAGTAAAAAGTTCGTACAACCTTTTGTTACGTCGAACACGGGGTACCCCGAAATGGTAGATAACGTGGTGTTTGATAAAACTGATCACCTTCGAGCTCTTCACTTCGGTCAGTGATACTATTTCTGTCCACTTAGAGAAGTAGTCGGTGATTGCCAGGATGAAGCGATGTTCTCTGGATGATGGAGGAGCAATTGGTCCCACTATATCCATACGCCAGGCTTCGAATGGCCAGAAAGCAACTGTAGGGTATAAGAGTTTCGAAGGTCGATGGATAAAGTCGACGAGGAGCTAAAAAATATGACACTTCGTAGCGTACTCAACAGCATCGGCCATCATAGTGGGCTAGTAATAGCCCATTCATCGAAGTCGGTATTGTAGCTTAGGATCGAGTTGATGAGCTCCGCATGTTCTGTCATGAGCCTCTCGAAGAGCTTCGGCTGCTTCATCGTTTGATAAACATCGGAGGAGAAGCCCATAGTAAGAGCACCAATGCAGCATTTTGGCGACTGTATCGTAGTAGAATCGAAGGAAGTGCCTCTTGACCGACACAGCTTCCTTTGGATCGTCTAGGAGGATCCCTGTAATGCTCGTCCCGCTTAGCACAATCGGAGGAATTGAAATGCCAATGGTGTTCGGACTTAGCCATACAACGGCCTGCTCGAAGTACTGCTCGGCTGAGGCGACTCCTCGCTCAGGTGGGAGGCTTCGGTAAACTTGCCTCAGCTTGGTCTTCAAACTAATAAAATAAAAGTTTTCAAATGCACAAGTAGGCTTGATAATAAAAGAGGCGAATCCACATAGCTAAGGAAATAATCCCAAGTCGGGTCAAATTGTGTTAGAATATAGAAAGGTCCCACGGTCATCTTAGAATCATTGTACGGCATGCTTTCAAAATGACACTCGGTCCTTCGTCCCATGGCTTGGGAGAAGGAAAGTTGGTCTAAGTCACAACAAAGTTATGAACTTAGCATAAGTCATAGGCATTGCACGCATAAATGCTTAATAAAGCATGTACAATTCCATCGTCCAAGGCTTGACATAGCCTTTGCTCGTCCCACAGGTTAAGTTTGTATCGTACGACTTATGGCATAAGTCTACGAACCCAAAGAACTTGATTGTTCAAGTTGAACGCGTGCACGACATGTTTCTACGGTGCAAGGCTTGACATAGCCTTTGCTCTTCAATTTATTATACGATTAAGTTAGACAAAGTTATGCTGGGCTATCAAAGTCATAGCAAGCACTATCCCATATTTTCTGTGGTTGTTAAAGTCACATAGTCCCACGATCTCAAAGATCGTCATATAAAGTATGACTTGGGTAATTGTTTCACATAGAACACCAGTCAGGCTAACGCATAACCCACGGTTGGTTCAAGGATAAGTATATATGCCACGGTCTATGGGACACAATGGAACACGTTGGTTCAAGTCTATCTAGAAGACTATGCAATAGCAGTTGTCTGTGTTTCAAAGAATATAAAGTACACGCGACCATTTGTCGTCGAGATCGGTACCAAGGCTTGGGAGTCTCGCATGAAGAATGGGAAGCATAGATATGGATAAAGAAGTTTAAGGAAGAGAAAGCAAGTTGTACCATACGTAAGCCTTGCATTTATGTCAAGTCTAGAAGTTGACGTAGGTGCGTGGTCATAGACAACTTGTGCACAAGGTGTAGTCTTCTCGAATGATTGTCGAGACACCAAGATCATGTCGGCCCAGAAGAAGCGAGTTATAGCCTGCGCCAGTAAGGAATCGGTGGCACCGACAGCAAATTGGCACGGGTAATTTAGGAACTTTTGATGCATGCAAGAGGATTCACCGTCTAACCCAGCAATAAGTCCAAGATTGCTTGACATTGCTAGTGATCTTTTATATAGATAAGCCGGTATGCTAAGCGGCAATTCGCATGCACGGTGTCGATCGAATCAAAGATAGTACAAGCATGGAACGAAGTGAGTTAAGAAGGTATGCACGGTTGCAACACCATTATGGAGCCTAAGATCTGGCTATAGCAAGGACATGTGCTTCGGCACAAATGTGGTATTGTATTTGAGTCGTCAACACAAGTCCATAAGTCGGGATTAAGTTGTCTCGAGTTAAGTCAGGAAGGGCCGTAAGGCATGTTTGGTTAAGTCATGTTGAATTCTGAGGCACAACCTCGAACGTTTAAAGCACCGGCCAAGTCGATGACACAAAATAAGTCGTTGCGTCCCAAAGTAGGAGTCAAAAAGACAAGCACGAGTCAACACTCTGATGTTGCTGGCACGAAAAGGGTCTAGAGATAAAACGATAAGCAAGTTATCGGTACAATGGCACGATGACGGTCTAGAGACACAAATAGGCTAAAAGTCTCTGCCTAAAATCGATCCTAAGGCAATAATAGAAAGACAATCATAAGGGATTATGCTGCACAAAGTAAATGAACGTATTGGTTTTGTATGGGTGGACGAGGAGCTCACTCCACTAGTACAGTTGAGTACTGACACCCACACAGTTTTTATGTGCAGGCACATGTAGAAGCTCGTTGGTGCGGAGCTCGCTTGGATGCGTTGAGACACGGAGTTTCTTAGCATTTCGAGGCATGCGACCGTATAGAGTTTGAACTTATATGGGACATAATATATGGACATCGCCTATCTGTAGTATCCGCTAGCTTATCAAATAGTATTGAGAGATGAGAGATGAGAGAGAGAGCTGAATGACTTGTAATCAAAGAGAAAAGTGAGCTTGAGTGATTATAATCTTGAATACACGCCTTTATAATCTTATGTTCATTATCAATTAAGACTCTGATTTTTTTCAATGCTTGTATTGCCTTGTATATTCAATGTTTCTGTTTGGGACTTCTGTGCGACGACCCCGTCGCAAGCTATTGTAATCGGTCGTTATGAATCCGTCTTGCACGAGCACAATCTAGGCTCGTGCAATATCACTTTAGCGAGGACGATCGGTCCTACGGGACCGGGATGTGACATATTGGTATCAGAGCACGACTTTACGTCATTAGATTTTGATTGAATTCTTTAACTTCGATGATGTTCCGTAAACTCTGATGTTCTACAATCGATATCGTTGGTGCGCTCTCTCTCAAATGTCCCACGGGATGTCCATACAATAAGTCTATATATTCTGAAAATATTACGAAGGAATAATTGGTTGAACAAAGTTAACTTCAAGTAAGAATGGTTGGCTAAGTTGGGCTGGACTTATATACCAAGAATTGTGTCGACTTTAGAAAAGTCGTGTATGAAACTCGAATTGTTCCAAATGGGATCGAAATTGACTTAACTTATAAAATACTGATGGCTATCGATAGGGGAGCCATCAGACGATGTTATCGTCGATGCGATATAGATGAACGTGCTTAGATTTTGAGGAATGGTTCGAACGAAAATTCAAAGTAATCGAATGATGATTCAAAACTTGTTGCGAAGATTTATCAAATAACTTTATCCCTAAGTGGTATATGGGATAGCCTCGGAGATATCGATCGATTGAGGATACAGGATGCCAACAAGTCTATCAGCAAGTGATGAGTACGTAAAGTCTTAGATTAAGTATGATTAAGTAAATTGTAATCTTGAAGATTTTGACAAGTTAATTCAAACAAACTAGAAACAATGCGTACCGGATTACCATTGGGCAAGTATGAAATACAAAAATGATTTAGTAGGTAAAAGTGATCGAAGAAAAGTTAAGATGTACGAACGGATGACTCGATTAAGGAAATTGATAAGAATCGTACATGAAAAGTTTGCACGATTGGATGATAGCGTGCATAGATATGATTCGAATATTTGAGAATGACTCTAAAGATTGGAATAGATGTTACTCGATGATTTGAGTTAGCATAAATTGATGCATTTTGAGAAAATATATTGCTCGATGACTTAAGATAGACGGATGAACATACGTGATTATGGGTTTGAACAAAGTGATTATGTGACTAGTTCGGGATTAATGATCGAATTTTTGTACTTAAATATCGAGAAGATTATGGTATATCTAATTTGGATGATAGCATCGGTTGCACGATTCAAAATTCGTTGCAAATGAAGATCGTCAGATTATTCATATCATCGACGATATTGAGGCGTATCAAAGATCGATGTACGATATTTTAGGGGTACTCTAATTCAATGAATGATGATCGTGTAAAGTGTTATTATTTTGATGGATGCTATACTTGGGATTTTAATTGAAATAAATGCTTGGATGAAAATGATCGTATCTTAATTTATTTGATGATAACCACAAACGTAGACGATCTTATTTTGCACGAGCGCAACTCCAGCCTCGCACATACGTCATATCGGATTTAGGGCGATCGTTCCGTATGACCGCTGATATGGTGATTCATGTCGAGGAAATGATCGAACTCGGGAGATCAGGACGTGGCAATTCGAACTACTTCGACATGTGGTTTAATGCGAAGGTAAATTCGAAGATTGGTCGGACTTGTGATTGAAGATTAAGTAAATTTGAGGATTGAGTAGATCCAATCTGCGTATCGAGAATGAATTAGTCTAGACTCAATGCAAAAGTTACGTTCCGATGAGAACAATTATCCTGCGGGAGCGTTGGCATAGTGATTTCATGTCCACCACGGATAATCAGACTTACGTGAGATTGGGGTGTGACATATTATTATGCTAGACGACCTTGTGATCGAATACGTGAATTGTGATAAGCGATTTAGGGAATATGTAATGAGGATTATGGTTTAGTGACAAATTGTGTTGTAGCATGCTTGACTTGGAAAGGATGGATAGGTAGATTATATCGAACATGTTCATTTGCTTATTGGATGAGCGATATTGATATATTGAGGAATTGGTTGAGTGAACTTACGATAGGATGGCTTTGCTGAATGACTTAGACCCCTTGGACTAAGTGTTGCAAGTGCGAATAGAAGAATATATGCTCGACATTTAGAAATTGGAATGATGTGAGTGTAGAAGCCTAAAAAGTACAATCAGCATCAGGCACTACTCATAAAAGTGCTAATAATTAAATCATCAAATGGCGCTAGACATCAGATGGCACAGGACATCAATAGACGATAGTCATCAAGTGGTGCTGCCTGTCACGTGACCATCTTCTCGGAGAAGCTACACAGTTATCATCATGACTGACGACACGTCGGTCGAGAAATTCGTTTGAATCCCGAGCGCCAGGCGCTCGAGAAGATTTTGTCAGACGTGTCAGATTCGTCATAAATGACAAACAGCTGTCTCGTGCCATCTGCAGTTGGTGCGAGGTAATCAATGACACCACATCATTCAGAAAGTCACAAAAGCTCAAGTAGCATCGGGCACTACCTAGCAGTTGGTGCTACCTGATCAAATCATCCTGAAGTAGTTAGAAAACATGGCACACATGCCACTAATTTCGAAGAATGTGTCTGTGACACTGCCCATGACCATGCGTATATCAATCATAGCATGCCACGCGTCTAAGCACTTAAACCAACCATTCGTGCCAAATATAAATGGCGTACCAATTACAGTGTGCACTAACCAGGATAACTACTTAATAGTTATCTCTAAACACTATAAATTGATATCCAAATCACTTTCAAAGTATCACTAATGATCAAAATCTCCTGAGCACTTGCTGCAGCACTCTCCAAAGGCTATCTTCTTCGACATTGCATCGTCCAAGGGATAAAGTAATTTTCCTCTGATCAGATTCCTATAGTTGTAGTTTCCTAAAAATCAATTATACTCTTGTACTCTTTTCTTAGTTTGTAATCAAACTTTTGTTTTTGCAAACAAAATAACGACTCTGCTAGGGACGACTTTCTTCTTTAATGAGAAAGTGACAACTAAATGTTATGTTGCATCGGTCGGCACGGCGCAGAAGACTTTGGTCGTGCAAGTCGACCAAACTTTCTACAAAGCCATGATTGGCGCAAGGGGTGCCAAGCACACCACTATTGCTGCTAGAAATAGGGCGCACAGTGTCTGGACTCCAAAGTCCTCCAGTGCACCAATCATGACTCCAATGCCAAGCTTGGAGAAAAAATCTGTAGCTACTTCCTCTTCCTCACCATTTCTGAAATTGGTAGAGAGTGCTCAAGCCACTGCTCTGGCACCAACCAAAGGACAGTGCCACATGGCTACTCCATCTTCCTCTCTAGTTCTAAACTCGGTGGAGGGTGCGCTAATTACTGTTGTAATGCCCCAGTCCCAAAATACGTAGGACTAGGATAAGTATACAAGCCAGCTACGCATCGAGAGGACTCCAGCCCAGCTCGAATAAGTATAAGCTGTCTGGTTATTCTAGACCAACTATATCTCAATCCACTGAATATCGGTAATAATAACGAATAAAGTGCAGTAAGGCTGATCAGATCATAATACACTGATTCTAGAATAGATAAATATGTTAGAGTGGATCCCCAATAACATATTTATCATGAACAAGCTAGAGGAAAGTAGAAGCTTGTACAAGACGGCTATAATACAGCAAGAATCAAATATAGGACAAAATCTAATTACGGAAGAGAAAGATAAAATATTAACTAAATATACCTGCAGTCTTGGTGTAGCAATCATCCTCCATCAGTATACCATACCTTCATCTAATACCTGGAGAGATCACCAGGTCCTCAGAGGACTAGCAAGACACATAATATACATACCTACTGTACAGTAAATAATAAGCAAGAAAATAGAAAGAATAACACACAAAGGAACTCTATGGATGGTGACATGTTATGAGAATATAATATTAATCATGGCTATAGGTGCATGTGATAAAACCACAGCCCAGAGAGGCACTAACAGTCCTATAACAGGTGCTCAGTCGTAGCTCGGAGAGGCACTAACATTAGAGGTATAGCCACTACAAATAAAATATTCTCTCCTAAGGTACTAGGAACTCAAGTCTATCTAGTCATGTCCAAGTCAAGTACGGGTCAAGCAGGTCAGGAAAATCATGGCATAGGCATATCAATACTATCCCTAGATACGAACAAGATAGGAAAGATGGAACAAGTAAATATGGAAAGAAAAAGTAACAATCTACGTGCACGTGAAACTAGAAAGTAACCATAAATGAAGCAAGAGAAATATATAACCAAGCAAGAAAGAATGGAACTATAGAAAAGTATGTAAATAATGTAAAGTTTGGCAAGGTATACCTGTCTGGAGTTTTGTCTAATCTGTGCGGAGAGTGCAGAATCAAAATCTACCCGAGCCATCCATGAACGAATGAATTATACTCCGTGCAATTACTACCAACACAAATCATAAAAAATATGCATTATTTACTAAATATAATTATGACTAACCACTCCTACCTAGAAAGCTTGGGTCGTTCTAAGTCGTGTAATACCTACATAAACTATTTTATTAATCATACCACCTAGAGCTAAGTTACACTAATCTTTATGATCACTATTCGTTAATATTATGGATTACAAACTCTAGCTTCAAATATTACGTTTGCATCTCGTAATTCATACAACGAAATCTATGCTACACGAATCGAGACAAGACGATTAACCACAAGGTTAACAATCTTGTCTTGGCGATCCATATGGTCGCTTTGTCAATTTCAACGATGTGAGATCACTGGAATTGACAGATCTCAGTTTCGACGCTCGAATTCTGAAATACAAACATAATATAAATTAATAACTTACTATATATGTACTTACCATATATAGACCTTAATAATATATTTATACCAAAACTAGTCATATTGACTACTCTATTTAATAAAACATATATAGTATTAAATCTACATATAAAAGTAATATATTATTAACATAAAATATCACTTTTAATTCTGAAAAATATATATAAATATTATATAATAATAAACAATATATTTTACACATAGAAAAATATCTGTACAAGATTTGTATTGTATCTACAACATTATTCCTAGACTTAGTTTGCGATTTGAGGCCCAAAATAATAAATATTTAAAAATATTAAATTCTATAAAAATTTTAAAAATTAGTTAAATTAGTATTTATAATGTTAAACTTGCACAACATAAAGTTCAATATGGTTTCATGGAGTTTTGACACTTTTGGACACAAGAAAAGCAGAATTTTCGGAGTTCGGTGACACGGCAAATATCATAAATTTTTAAAAATAGCAAACAGATACGAAACCTATCCTACAGATATGAATCGGAAAGGTATCGACATCTAGATTCTGAATAAAAATATAAGAAGATTAGAAACTGACCTTGGATAGGTAAAAAATGGCTCACAACTAGATTCATCAGTTCTAGACAGCCTATCGTAGAATCGATGCCACGGACATACCTCTTGGAACTGAGGGATCCGACGATCAGAGGTTAGAGTAGACACAAAGAGGAAAGAGGTTAGAGTAGACATACAGAGGTAACTCTCAGATTTGGTTTGAAGTAAAATGGATGACAAAAAGTTGATGAAATCTCGTCTACAAGTTGACTAACCTGCTGTGACGAATTCAACACTAATTCGGTCGACTTCGGGTGCCTTCCGTGCCTCGTATCGATAAAATTAGGGGCTGAGGCTCATTGGGAAGGTGCCGAAGTGTTAGGGGTGTCTTAGGGTCAAGATGAAGGTGGTAGGAGGGTTGGAAGAGGTCGAGGTGATGAGTTTCTGTGGGGTGGAAAGAAAAGTGCAAAAATAGAAAATAAATTGGAGGGTTTTAATAATGAAATATATAAAAAGTGTAAGTAAATCCTAGATGGGAGAGATTCACGTAAGGAGAAAGAATTTGGGGTGGAGTAGGATTTGATTTGGTATAATTTGATTGCATATTCTAAAAGATACACCAATTCTATCTCCTAGGATTTAAATTGGTTCCAAAATAGGAAAGTTGTTATAGGATTTGATTTAAATTAGATTTGATTAATGTGGCTGCATATTAATCCAAAAAAATCAATCTAAGATATATCTAATAGGTTAGGATACCCTAGGATAGGCTCCACGGGTCCCTAGTTGGACTAATTTTGGGTCGGCAGAATTTTTGTGATCGATTTGAGTCCTGTAGAAGCATGAAAAAGAAGAGAAAAATGGTCCATGCGGCCAAAGAGCCTCATGCGGCTCGGAGGGCCCATGCGGCTAAAGAGTCCCATGCGGCTCAAACACATAAGCAGTTCGAGTAAACTCCCTGCGGCTCAGAGAGAGAGGCCACGTGGCATTCAAAATAGCTGTGCCCAACGTCTGGACGCATTTAATGCTCTGACGGCTGACAGCTGACAGATGACAGACCTGACATAATGACTGACACGAAAAGCAGAATTTTCCTAGAAAATGAAGAAAATCTTCACCAATATGGTGATGTCTACCAAGCTTCGAGGCAGGTCCATGCGGCCAGACTAGACGAGTTCATGCGGCCAGTGTAGAGAAATCTATGCGGCTCAAACCATGAAGGTCCCCCATGCGGCTCAGCCATGAAGAAATCCATGCGGCTCAGCCATGAAGACTCTCATGCGGCTCGGCCATGAAGACCCCCATGCGGCTCGGTCATGAACATATTCATGCGGCTCGGTCATGACAACCTTCATGCGGTTCGAGTATAGAGACTATTCATGCAGCTCGGTCATAAAATCTTTCATGTGGCTCGATCATGACGACCTTCATGCGGCCCAAATATGAACACTCCTCATGCGGCTCAATAATGATGACAGGACACGTGTCCTAAAGATAATCAAATTTTGGGTCAGATCCCAATAATTTGGGACACGTGGCAAGAGAATGAATTAAATTGATTCATTTGGATTTGCGGACATCAGCAGATCATCATGATGGAGATTTATTGCAATCAACATTTATTATTGATGGGATTTGGCATAATCTACACTAATGGTCCAGATCCTTCACACTCAAGACTAATGGCCCAGATTGATCAATCATCAGGCCGCCGCCACTTTGAGAATGGGTAATCATGCAAACCCTAATGATTCTCCCCACTATTATAAATAGCAGGGTGCTATTCCCTTGCAAAGGAGATACACACAGAGAGAGATATACGCACATACAGAGAGACGCTCCCCCAATAATCAGAGAGAAAAATCCACAGAGATCAATCCAGAGAGAGAGAAGCCAGAAGAGCAATACGAGGAGAGCAAGAAGAGCATTTCTTCGTCAACGCCAAGCATCTCGTCACAAGAGCCAAGGCTACGTCCGATCGTCTAAGGAGTAAGACAGAGCTGCCGTCGCTTTTTCGAGCCTCTATCGTCACCCCCAGAATCAAAAATAAACAATTGTGCTTAGATTGCTGTACCTAGGCTTTCGTCCCTAGGCTTTCTTTGTACAAGCGAGTTTGCAACGTGAAGTAAAAGTCCAGTCCTCCCATAAAACTATTCTGCTCTTTTATATTTCATGGCAAACACGATGGCGACTCTGCTGGGGACAAACTTCTCCACGACTGAGGAGTTGGTGACGCAGTCGGATGCAGCCAAGGTTGGCTCCACGCAACAGAAGATGGTCGCCCGGTTCGACCAACAGGCGTTCGAAGAAATGCTTTCCGACAAGAGCGCTGGCCCGATCCAGAAGCGAGCCCGCACAAAGAAGGCCCGCAAGGAGTGGAGATCCCGATCATTCATTCCTACTGAAGCTCTTGCAGAGATACCCTCTGTCGCTCAAGATGGCGAAGAAGACTCTCCTGCGGCCCCACTTCAGACCGTAGACAACTCTGTTGTTCCTAAGTCCAGCAGAAGAAAACACTATGATGCTGGACTTGCAGGGGCAAAGAGGAACTCTATGCGATCCGAGCCGCATAAGGGTGCTAACCGCATGGAGAAAGCTCATACGGCTACATCCGCCAGCCGCATGAAGAAGACTCATGTGGCCACATCTGTCAGCCGCATAACTTATGCGGCTACAGTTGCCAACCGCATGGATGACACTTATACGGTTACTATAGTCAATCGCTTGCAGAAAACCCATGCGGCCACAATTGCCAACCGTATACTGCCAGCCTGTACGGTCGTGACTCCTAGTCACACAAGAACAACTCATCCAACAGCTAAAGACAGCCGCATGCAGACAGCCTGCACGGTTTCCAATCCTAGCCGTATAGCGTCCGTTCCACGCTTCTCTCGATCAGTCTTCGACCGTCTCTCATGCGGTCCTGACCCTGATGGTTCTCTGGATGATAAGCCAGACTCTGTGGTATCCAACTTGGACTCTTCCTATTACGTACCCGTAAGTGCTAAAAGGAAGAAGTCTAGGGCAGCGCGGGCTCACCAAGCCCAGTCAGCTGCCCCAACCTCTGACTATCGGAGCGTTCCGCTGATTGTCACGCGGGCCTCTAATGGAAAGTTGTATAAAGCTACTCGTACCATGCCTCCTACGGCCAATGGGCGGGATAGTCATCAAGCATCTCCCAATGACGAACGAAGGCAAGTATCCGAACTACCTTCGAATCAGGGAGCAGGCGGGAGGCCTACACACTCGCGTGCTCGGAATTCCCGAGCCAGCAAAATAAGTGACTTGCGTGAGGCCATCCTCCACAAACGTAAGGAAAGAGAAGATGCATCGGGATACAAAGAGTCCTCCCAAGGACGTCAATGCACCCAAGTCATCATCAACTGCTGCTGCAATAGCACGACGATGCAAGAAGACCGGCAGTCTATCTTTCAAAGACTGCAACAGCCATCTTCAGAAGACGAGGCACCACCCGTCGTCTCCTGCAACTCTGCTCGGAAAGTCCCCGCTGATGGAAGGGGGAAGAAGACGAATGTTCCCAGCCCGAAGATCTCAACCACTGTGACTAAAAGACTGTCGTCTAAGCGGGTGCCCACCACCGGAGTTTTCCAAGGTACTCGCTCTAAGACAAAATCTGCTACAGTGGGGGATTCGTCGTCCATAACGTAGGGGGTTGCTAGGGCTGGGGGTAGCACCCCTCCGAGCATCCACAGCAACCCAATGTTCCAAGAAGATGAGCCGAAGGAGACAACTCTTCCATTGGATACAGCAAACCTCGACGTCCCCGACGATGTCCACAACTCTCAAGACGAGGCGAACTCGGAGGCTGGGGGTACTGTTCCTTCCGAGTCTGAATCAGAAGGGAACATACCCACATACCCCGATGACTTCTTACTACAGGGGTACGATTCGGAGGGCGCTTCCTCCACCGCTCCGTCTATCTCTCCTCATGAGAAGACGGTATTCATGACAGACAGCAACCAAGGTGGTTCCAATGACCGCCAGCGCATCGACAATCTCGAAGCCATATTGCTTGCTTTGGTCAAGTCTGTAGACGAGATTAAAGTGGCCCTTCCAACTCTGCAAGGAGGAATGCCTGGCCAAACAAGCGCGGGTCCCGCGGTCAATGCGGACTCGAATTCGGCGGCACCAAACCCGGGCAACAATCCTCCAGAAACAACGGCCCCCACCGCCGTAGACGAAGCACACGAGGCAAGAAGAGAGGTCCAGGAGCTCCGAGCCATGTTCCACGCTCGAGAAAACTCTCAAGACCTCAGAATACGGCAACCATACCCTGCTGCATGGAAGGATGTTC
The DNA here is from genome assembly GCA_029216955.1 of Iris pallida. Classification (NCBI taxonomy): domain Eukaryota; kingdom Viridiplantae; phylum Streptophyta; class Magnoliopsida; order Asparagales; family Iridaceae; genus Iris; species Iris pallida. Next base: position 4,601,853 of record JANAVB010010794.1, on the reverse strand, counting down.
TATTCCCACCAAGATATAAGCCGTTCAATATCAATCCTTATGATGGAAAGACCTCAGCAAGTCGGTACATCACTTACTTCGAGGTCACCACCGACCATCTGCCCCCTGACGATGCCATTCTCACACGATTATTCATCGGGGCATTGGAAGGAGTCGCCTTCGACTGGTATCGCAACCTGCCGGACAACTGCATCCACTCCTTCGCCGGCTTCAAGCACATGTTCTTGGAGAGATTCTACGAAGTAGGGCAGGACATCACCATGTCCACCCTCATGGACGTCGTCCAAGGAGAGAAAGAGCTGACAAGGAACTACATCGATCGGTTCCGCCAAACCGCCATGAAGTTGCCCTCTGGAAATCCAGATTCCTCCTTGATCGAAATTTGCCAAAAGAGACTCCTCCCAACAATCAGTCTCTGGATGGGCGAAAGTCAATTCAAGGACTGGAAGACGTTCATCATCAGCGCCACAAGCACCGAAGAACGATTGAAGAAGGCTCGCCAGCTGGGATTGTACATCTCGGACAGAGAGAACAAGGGCAAGCGTCCCAACAACGATAATGGGGGTAGCCCCTCCAACAATCGGGACAGCAAAGAAAAGCAGGCTATGGTGGCCGACACGGCACAGAAATCTGAGCCAAAGCTGGCAGACAAACAATGGCCGCAAATCACTTACTCCTTCGAAGATGGTCACGTCAAGCCCATCTTGGACATGCTCATACAAGGGGACAGAATTCAGCTTCCTCCACCAAGACGGGAACCGCGGCCGGCAGAGATGGAGAATCTAAAGTACTGCCATTATCATCGCTACGTCCATCATGCTACACACGACTGCTACCAACTGAAATGGTATATCCAAAACCTCATCGATTCGAACGCTTTGGCCATCAATTTCGAAGAGGTAACGGTGGCAGCCAATATGGTGTCGGTACAATTCGGCAGCTTCCCTCCGACGGAAACTCAAGACGGGGTGGTCCCCATCCCTCTGGCGACAATGGAGATTACCAATCTTCCACCTCCCCGAGATCAGGCTGCTGGTCTAGTGCCCCTCACCACATCACGAGGGGAGGTCATGTGGATCCATCCAGAATTGGTATCGGAAGTGACTCGGCCCACATCATCTTCTATCTGTAAGAAAAAGAATGGAAAAATCAGATCCTGCCGCACAATCTCGACAGACATCGAGGAAGCTACAGCCGTCGTTACGCGGTCTGGGGCGCAATCCCAACCTGTGGTTGACAATCCAGCTGAAAATCATCAACCCACTACAACTGATGCTCCGGGACTGGCTCAGCCTTCGACGACCGACAAGCCTAGGCCGAGGGAGACTCGCTTCGACAAATCCATCTGAAAAGAGGCAGCCCAAGGGCTGGAGAGGCCCTACATCTTTGACATCTTAGCGCAATTGGCTAACACACCGGCCAAGTTGTCACTGTACGAACTCCTAAGGCTCTCCAAGGACGTTCGTATTGCATTGAGCGAAGCACTCCAAAATGCCGATGCCTATCTGGCTCAATCCAACCTCACCGGGGAGGACTCATCTGTGGATCTCCAGGATAGTGCCTGCACTGGCGCAATGCCAAACATCGTCTTCACTTCGCAGGACATGCTCATCAAAACTAATCTGCACGATCGCCCACTATACTATACTGGATACATTGGCGACGTAAAGGTGGATCGGATGCACATTGATCCTGGCTCTTCCATAAGCATTATCCCGAAGGGTCTGCTACATCATCTCCGCATCCCGATGCATCGCCTGACGCCTACAAGGACCGCCATCAGCGGGTTCAATTCGGGCAGGAGCTACCCTATTGGAAAGATTCATCTGAAGTGTCAAATTGGCGACCTCCAATCCGAAGTCACCTGCTATGTCATCGATGCAGACACTTCTTACAATATCCTCTTGGGGTGCCCGTGGATACACGATTACATGATCGTGCCTTCCACGCTGCACCAGTACTTCAAATATGTCGACAAATACGGCTTCGTGAGGACAAAATTTGCTGATATCGATCCCTTCAAAGGGATCGAATCTTACTACTCAGACTACTGCCTATATGAAAAATCGAAGAAGCATCTTGGTGAAGGAGATGTACAAGTTAGTACCGAGACAGCCGCAGGATCAGAAGAGCCTCTGACGATCCACCTCCAAGCTCGCAAACCGGGCAGGTCTGCACCCCTTACCGCCACTCTGCGTAAGGACGCGGTCAGCCTCTCGGCACAAGAAGAACATATGATAATCCGGTTGCCAAGGTCTGGCCAAGTGCCAAGATCCACAACGAGGCCACTAACAATCAGACTGCCGAGAGTCGGCCAGCCCCAAACGGAGAAGCTCAATCCCTCCGACAAGCCACTGACGATACGCCTTCCCAAGAAGGGTCGTCACCCCGATGCGAGGTCCGATACTTCTAGCGAACCAGCCATTCCTCGCCCCACATCGAGTACCAAACTGGGGGTTGCTAGTCTGCCAACAACTCCGCGCTCAGCACCATCAGCTGAACCGCTGACGATCAAGCTCCCTAGGTCGTTCTCTCAGTCTTCATTCACACAGGGGGTAGCCAAAGAGGAATCGGAGCTAGCCAAGTATGTGGCTGCCCACACTGATGTTCCCTCTGTAGATGATGTAATCCCCCTAGAAAAGATACCTTACTTCATCAATAAAGGGCTATCTTTGAACTACCTCGAGCTTAACAAGCTTTGTACAATGTACGCTATGGAACATGGTATAGGCACTCACCTACACACACAGGTGACAAATGTCTACACCACAATCCAGCTTACTCCAGCAGAAGACGCTTACCGAATAATCGAGGGAGGGGACCATCCAATCATCTTCGGCCGGAAGGACGATTCGCATCCCTTCACCACAGAAGAAGTCGACCTTGGATCGGATGCCGGGAGACTACCTCTGTATCTTTATAGCCCCCAATCTAAATACCTCATGCAGAAACAGGGGTATGATCTGGAAACGACACCGGGTTTGAACTATGGTAGTGGACGACGATTACCTATGAAGCCCCCGGTCCCGGCTGGCAAACCACGGGACTACTATAGCAAGACTCGATGTGGATTAGGGTATGTGACACCCACGACGACCCCTGAAAGTTTAGATAAAAAATGTGACTGGCATTCACATTCGATCGGGTCACCAACTTCTGACTCGGATACCAGCATCGGAGACGTATTAAGACAAGTCCTGTCAGTCAACATGGCATTCGCCGACGCTTATAAAGAAGATGAAGACATTCCGAAAATCCTCGAGCTAGAGCCGTGGGCCCAACAGCTAGATGAACAATGGGAAAAGCATTTCGAGCAAAGAGAACCTCCCACCGAGGATGAGGTCATACAAGTTAATCTTGGTGATGAAGCCTCCCCGAAACCAATCTTCATCAGCCAGAGTCTGATAGATGAAGAGCGAGAGTCGCTGCTCCAACTCGTCAAAGAGTATATCGATGTGTTCGCCTGGAGCTATGAAGATATGCCAGGATTGGACCCCGAGATCGCACTCCACAAACTCAATATTCGTTCGGATGCAAAACCTGTCAAGCAACAGCAACGACGGTTTCGCCCCGATGTCATGAATGCTATTGAAGCCGAGGTCAACAAACTGATAGCCAGCGGCTTCATTCGCGAAGAGCAGCATCCGGACTGGGTAGCTAACATCGTACCAGTTCTCAAAAAGAACGGGAAGGTCCGAATATGCATTGACTTCCGGAATCTGAATGAGGCATGCCCTAAAGATGAATTCCCTCTCCCTATCACAGATATCATGATCGACAACACCTGCAGCTTCGAACGTATGTCCTTCATGGATGGCTTCTCAGGATACAACCAGATCAAGATGTTCCCTGACGACGAGAAGCGCACATCATTCCGAACACCAATTGGTACATATTGCTACACCGTTATGCCTTTCGGTTTAAAGAATGCTGGCGCCACTTACCAGAGAGCTATGAGCGTCATCTTCAGAGACCACTTGCGCAAGACAGTGGAGTGCTACGTCGACGACATCGCCGTCAAAAGCCGTTCGAAGGAGGATCATCTGCAAGATCTCAGGACAATGTTTGACCTAATACGAGCACACAACTTAAAGATGAACCCTACAAAATCATTCTTGGGTGTCTCCAGCGAGAAATTCCTGGGTTTCGTCATTACTTCTCAGGGCATTCACATCGACCCCGAGAAAACAAAGGCAATCATGGAGATGGGTCCCCCGAGAAATCTCCGCGAACTCCGAGGCCTCCAAGGCAGGCTAGCTTACATCAGGAGATTCATCTCTAATCTCTCCAGACGATGTCAACCATTCACCCATCTCATGAAGAAGGGAGTCTCTTTCGTATGGGATGAGGAATGCCAGCGCGCTTTCGACAGCATCAAAGAATATTTATCGAACCCCCCAGTCCTGGTAGCTCCTGTTGCTGGAAAGCCATTCCTGTTCTATGTACGAGCTATAGAACATTCTCTTGGTGCTCTATTGGCACAGAACAATGATGTGGGCCACGAACAAGCTATATACTACCTCAGTCGAAAGATGATTGGGCCAGAATACCGGTACACGACCGTAGAAAAGGAATGCCTTACTCTCGTGTTCGCAATCCAGAAGACGCGATACTACGTCACGGGACAAACCATCCACGTGATATCGTGGATCAACCCCCTCAGGATCCTCATGACCAAGCCTGGGGCACTCAGCTCTCGCCTTGCTACCTGGGCGATATTACTATCACCATACCACATGATCTTCGTCCCGTAAAAGGCTATTAAAGGCCAGGCTCTGGCAGACTTTCTAGCAGCCCATCCAGGTTCGGAGACGACTAGGGTATATGAAGAAATACCGGACGAGGTCACCAGTTCAAATGCAGTCTCCCATGATGCCATTTGGCGAATGTTCTTCGACGGCGCTTCAAGAACTGGACCTAAAGGCAATATCGTCACTGGAGTTGGAGTGGTGCTGATTTCTCCCTCCGGCTCGGTGATCAATCGGGCCTACTCACTCACAGAGCCCTATTCAAATAATGTGGCCGAGTACAATGCCTTGGTCATTGGCCTTCGACTCGCGAAGGAACTGGGGGTAGAGTATCTTGAAGCATACGGCGACTCGCAGTTAATCGTCAATCAGATTCGGGGGTCGTACGAGGTCCGCCACGAAGACATGATCCCGTATCATCAAATAGCGATCGACATCATCTCTTCTCTGGGAGGATTCTTCATAGAACATGTTCCTAGACTCCAGAATATTGAGGCTGATGCCCTAGCTGGTTTGGCCGCTTCCCTAGCTGTGCCAAATTATGCTCATCATCAGGTCGACATAATAGGCCGTGAACTGGTCTGTCCTAAGGATAACGTTCGATGCATTGAAAGCTACTCCGCCCTTTCAGTCGACGAAGCACCAGACCGGAGACAGCCGTTCATCGACTTCGTAGTATACGACATCCTGCCAGAGAATCCGAAGGAAGCTACTTCTATCAGAGAATCCGAATGGGCTATTACTGGCCCACGATGGTTGCAGACGTGATAGATTATGCACAAAAGTGCAAAGCCTGCCAAATCTACGCCGACTTCATCCACCAGCCATCTGAATTCCTACATCCGACTGTGGCCTCCTGGCTATTCAAAGCATGGGGTATGGACATCGTCGGCCCAATCACCCCGCCTTCATCCAGAGGACACCGATTCATACTCACAATCACCGATTACTTCTCCAAATGGGCGGAAGCCATCCCATTGGCAGAGGTGAAAACTTCAAACGTGATCAGCTTCCTTAAGCATCATGTCATCTATCGCTTTGGACTGCCCCGAAGGATCATTCACGATAATGGGCCACAGTTCGCGAGCCATGCGTTTTATCGGTTCTGCGACAAGCACCGAATTCAGAACATTGCTTCGACACCCTACAACCCAGCATCCAACGGGTTAGCAGAAGCATTCAATAAAACCATAATCAAGCTACTCAAGAAATTCGTGTCCTCTAACAAGCGCGACTGGAACGAGAAGCTCGGCGAATGCTTATGGGCATATCGCACCACAGTTCGAACAGCCACCGGGAATACACCATTTTCCCTGGTGTACGGGAGTGAAGCAGTTCTCCCATTAGAGACTCAGATCCCCTCACTCCGCGTCGCCCTCACACATCAATTGACGAAAGACGAAACCACCATCGCCAACTACAGGAATTGGAGGCCCTAGACGAAAAATGCCTGTTAGCTCAACAGCGAATCGAACTATATCAGGCCAGAATCTCCGGAGCTTTCAACAAGAAGGTCAAGGTCAGAACATTCCAAGTAGGCGATCTCGTTCTGGCGGTTCGGAGGTCGATGGTTATGACGCATAAAATCGCCGGTAAATTCCAACCAAAATGGGAAGGCCCATTCATCATCGAAGCTGGCTTCTCCAACGGCGCCTACCGCCTCGCAAAACAAAATGGAGACTTGCTCATGTTGCCCATCAACGACAAGTTCCTGAAGAAGTATTATGTCTGAAACAAAATCCTCGAGACATCTCAGAGTGTCGAGTTATGTACCTCCCAGTACCACTGAACTTACATTCTGGTTCCATGCATAGAGTCATGTACCCGCTGTTACCTCTGAACTCATTCCCACATTCTACAATCATTTGAGTCACGTGCCCGCTGGTACCTCTGAACTCATCCTCACATTTTCCAGATCAACGAGTCACGTACCTGCTCGTACCGCTGAACTCACTCTCACCACTCTCTAGATTCCCGAGTCATGTACCCTCTCGTGCCGCTGAACTCACATCCACAACATCCAAGATTATCGAGTCATGTAGCCGCTGGTACCACTGAACTCACACTTTCACAATATCGAGTCATGTACCCGCTGGTGCCCCTGAACTCACATCTCGGTCACTCTTTCAGATAGTAAGTCATATATGATCATACCTCTGAACTTTCTTCCTATAAGAGATCCTCCCTCGTGATCCACTACCCGCACTTCCAGTACACAAAAAAGGGTAACGGGTCCACAAACTTCCAAAACGACCATGTCGATGCTACCTCTGAGTCGTTTCACTTCCGCCAAAAACAAATCACCCCTACATAAAACTTCCATGTCCTCATTACCTCTGAGTCGTTTTATGTACCCCCTCTTCATTGAGCCCACTCCTACCATGTCCTCATTACCTCTGAGTGGGAAGGCTCCGTAGAAGAAACCTTCATACTTGCCATGTCCTCATTACCTCTGAGTAAGTATGTCGGTTCCCTTTCAACCTATTATCTGTACCCACAACCGGAGTACGACAAGGATAATAGGTCCACAAATGTCCTCTGTTGACCACAAATGTCCTCTGTTAACCACAAATGTCCTCTGTTGACCACAAACGTCCTCTGTTGACCACAAACGTCCTCTGTTGACGACAAACGTCCTCTGTTGACCACAAATGTCCTCTATTGACCACAAATGTCCTCTGATGACCACAAATGTCCTCAGTCGACTACAGATGCTGTACTGGGTCTCCAGTACACGCCCATCTCTTCCCTATCATGCCTGGGAGCCCAGTTGCTCCCTGGCATTCTCTCGAATACCAAAAACTTCTATAGCTATCTTATCGCAAAGTTGTTCTAGGTATTCCTCTCCAAAACTTGTTACTCGTACCTAAAACCAAGGTACGCCCAGGGTAATAGGTCCACAAATAATCCCCCAGCAGATCCAATTCCATAAACCCCACGAGTACAAGAAAAAGAAGATTAGTTGAAACATGCTCATTTATTCAAAAATCAAAGTGCTACATCATTTGGGATCACATCCCTTACAAAATAGAAAACAAAAAAGAAAAAAACAGCAGAAGAAAACAGAAAACCGATCACTGCTCTGGGGCACATAGCGCCGTGAGACGGTCCGTCAGCAAGGCAACCGACCGCTCAAACCTCTGTTTAGCTCGACGCTCCGCCTCTTGGGTCAGCGCCGCCGCGTCCTCCCGATGAGCGTGAGCTTGCCAATTGTCCTCAAATTTCTTGAAAGCCCGCTCCAGGTTAACAGAAGATCGGGAAACCCTCTCGGCCTCCCGAGTAATTGATTCCTGTTCCGCACGAGCAGCCCCCAGCTCTGACTCTAAGAAGGCCAACTCCCTCTGAAGTGCGAGAATTCGCTCCTTCATGTCAGCTATTCCACGAGAAGCAGACTCTTCTCGAGCCCTACAAGCTTGACTTCGACGACCCAGCCTGTCATACGAAACGAAAAACTTGTCAAGGTCCCCCTCCACAACTGGCCCGGCAGTATCTCGAGCAAGCTTGATCCTATCCCGAGCAGCAATAAGGAAGCCCCGCTCCCGTTCAATTGCGGCAGGTAAGCCAGCCTGCCGTATCGCCAGCAATTGGGTCACGAGCTGATCAGCCTCTGCCAACTTGGGCTCCAGGAGCGCAGCTAACCCCACCCCGCCAGGAAGAGCCTTCGAAGTGTCAATCTGATCCCGAGCGCCCCGCAGAGACAGAGAAAAAGGGATCCCCCGTTCTACGGCAGCATCTACGCCCCTCTTTAAGTGGCGATAGAAGCTGTCGACCACATCCTACGTTACCTCGTCCAGAGCCTCCGAAGAAGCCGGCGTCAACGGGAGTGTAGTTGGCAACACTGAAGAAGCCGTAACAGAATCTGCCGCTCCTGCCATAAGGGAAAAAAACTCCGTACGGAAGGATGCATGAACAACGGCCAACTCCTCTTCAGCAGCCCGCAGAACTTGAATGCTCGGCAGGGTCGAGAAGTCAATCTCCGAAGCCGTATAAACAACAGAGGATGAGGCGGAGACCATCGCCAGCTCCACTCCCATCTGTCCGGAGCTAGCGGGAGACCCCTCGACATGAGTCGGTGAAGGAGAAGAAATGCTCCTTTCCCCCAGATCGCAGCAGGCCGAGCCTTCCCCAAGAACATCCGCTGTGGGAAGTAAAGGGTCAGGACCTGTAGGGCCAAGACAACCATGAATCGATTTGACGTGGAGGATATGTTGATAGAGCAAATAAGCCCCCTCATTAGTCAATATTTGGCTTATCTTACCAGCGAAAGAGTGTGGAGGCTGAGGTTCGCCTACAGCCACCACAACCTCTCCACCAGCGGCCTCCGAGTCGAATATAATAGACTCCTCCGCCCCGGCACCTTCGGGAGGGGATGCGACGAGATCGGCGTCGCCTTGCTGAAATTCAGTAATCTTGGAGACAGGCCCGAGGAAATCTTCGTCACCCCGGGCCGGGGCCTCAGCAACTTGGGAGTCCTCAGCCGCCGCTGAGAGAGCCCCCACAGAAAGGACCGCGGCACATACGCCGCTAATCAAAGCAGCAAGGGCCGGATCAACCTCAGGAGCGACAGACGGTTCATGAGAGCCCGGTTCGTCAGACGCCTACAAAGAAAAAATGATTAGGTCATATCTCCAAAAAAAAAAAACCACAACAAGAACATAGCTCCAACGTAGTCTTACCTCCGGAACATCGTCAGCATCTTCACCCCTCTCGATAATAAGCAACCTATGAGACCTAACGGCGGCTCTTTTCACAGAAAAGGTCGTTCTGTCGTCAGAAGACTCACGTCTGACTCGTTTGTGTGAAGGACCAGGCACAGCGGGAGGCTGTCCTTCCCTCACTACTTCCTCTTGTGTAGCAAGCGACGGATCCTCCGCCAGTTCGTCTGGTGTGGCAAGTGGTTGATCTGCTACTTCTTCACCCCCAAAAGAAAGAGAGTCTTCGCTATCATGATCATCATCCTCCTCAGCCGCCTCGAAAGATTCTGATTCAGGGAGGGGAGTCTGGAGCGCTAGTTGCTTTCTAGCTTTAGCCCCCTTGGGCTTTTCCTCTAAACCGGTACCCACGATAAAACTGGTACTCTGATCGAAATTGACAGGAGGCTTGTTCGCCATAACATGGTACAAGGCGGCCACGTACAAAATTTCCCTCGGCGCCTTAGTATCCGGGACCGAGAAGCTGGCCCGGGTATGATAAGCATCATAATAATTCTACGCCCTGACACCATCAAGAACGCTACCTTCAAAGCCCAAGCAAGGGATGGGACAGTCAAGGAATAACTGCTATAGCCAAATTGGCGGGAAAACCTACTAGGCAGGTAGGGCTCCAAGTACACATTATCGCGGTTACGATAAACCAGATGCGCGGGGCAAATGTTGCACAACCAGGTGAGCATCTTCGGAGACAGAAAGTGAGGAGGTCCGGTACCATCAAGGTGTACATCCCTCACTTCCTCATCGGAAAAATGAGGAACAGACACAAAAAAGTCACACCCATCCACCCTCGCCAGCGCCCTCCGACAAGCTGGCATAGTACTGTATTCCCAAGGTTGGTGATGGCATTGGAAAAGGAAGGCGTCTTCGTCTGTAGCATCTTCCGCTGTTCCAGATCCCATCAAAGACTTGTAGTGCATCAACAACCACCCCATCAAATAGTGGTAAGGTAGCTCTATGCGCTCAAAGTCCAGCATCTTCTTACGGGCAATGACCTTGGAAGAGAATGCTCGAAGACCATGGTGTATGCTACACACCACAGCCGGGAGAAGAGCCAGTCTAACTCCAAATACCAGCTTAACGGCAGGGAGAATGAAATGGCGACTGATCCTCTCGATAGAACCTGCCCCCCCCCAAGACTATGCAGTTCCGTAGCCATATCATCAGAAATCCAGCCAGGAGCGCTTTCTCATACATCTGTCTGATACCGTAGTAAAAATAGCTAAGAGAGTCAGCTTGACTCCCGAATATGTCGCTATTAGACCGCGACTTCTTAACGTTCAACATCAGGTCTTTTATCTCTCCCTGGGTTTGAGGGGTTCGAAGAATAACCTCGCCAGAAGGGTCAACTTTAAAAAGATAATTGACCCAGGATGTGGTGTGGGGAGCGTTCCCTTCTGAACTATCCTCCTTTTTTATAGCCATCTGGTGACAAGCACTATGATGGCATAACAACTCCTGGTACACCGCAACAAAACCTGGGAGTCGTCGGTTCAGGTCCTCGAGCTCCTCGTTCGATGGGGTGTACACCTCGAAAGGCTCATTCCCCCACGGAAGCTTGGAGACAGTATACATCTCGTGGAGAGCAAGCCCTACCTCCCCTCCGGGTGTGAAGAACGTCCCCGTTCGTCGGTTATATATCTCCAGGAGCGCCACGAACAATGGCTTATTGATAGGAAGCCCGTGACAGGTACCCCGGATGGCATGATAGAGTCCTACCTCCCGCAGGAATGTCCCGTAGGTCTGCAGAACCCAAGTGGTCAAGTGGGCCCACGTAGAAGTGGGGTTTATCCAGTTCTGCAATGCCAGTCTGCTAACGGGATAAGATTTCTTGCGAGCAAGCCGATTCAGGAATGTATCAGCTTGAGTGAATATGAAGTTGGGACCATATACGTTCATGAAAGTACCTGGGGCCAGTCCCATCATGTACCGGAGGACGGAATCCTTACCCGCGTACGCTGACCTAATGTTCGGGTTATAATGGATGTCGCCCATCAACATCCCTAATTGGGTAGGAGTTAAGTTACACACCATCTTCCTGTCCAACAATACCATATTGAACCACGACAGAGGATAATGACGCTCCATAAGAGGAATATGGATCGCCATCCCATCCAAAGTAAAATCCTAGTTCTCAGAGATCTCTAATACTCGGGGATTCTTTATGATCAAAGCGTCTCCGAAGAGGAATGAGGGCTTCAGGTATGATCCATCCAACTTCCCAGAATTCATCATGGCACGGAGATAGTGGAGGGTCTGATTCTCGATGGCGTTCAACCTTCCCGAAGGCTCATTAGCAGGAAATTGATTCAGCACGTACTTAACTAAGTCATCAAGATGCACGCCCAAGGCAAACTGATTCGAGCCCACCAGAAGTTCCCCCGCAGGATTTACTGGCAGATTTACTGAAGAGAGAAGAAAGAAATAAGATTAGAAGATAGTCAAAATCAAGAAGCATTTGAAAGATCATTAGAGTCTATGCGGCTCGGGTCGTCATAGCCTCATGCGGCTCTGAACCCGATGAGTCCATGCGGTTCTGTTCATCATGGCCTTATGCGGCTCCAAGTCAGACGAGTCCATGCAAACCAAGTTCAGATGAGCTTATGAAGCTTCTGCGGTTTGGGTTCAGAAGGGCCTATGCGATTCAAGGTTCACATGGAATCAATGAACAATCCTAGACGCTGATGCGGCTCAGTTTCAGGTGAGACTATGCGGTTCAAAGTCCACGCAGACTCATGCGGCCCTGAACAGATAGACTCATGCGGCTACAAGCAGATGAGCTCATGCGGTTCAAAAGTGAACTATGCTCATGTGGCCCAAACCAAAAATATATATGCGGTTCAGATCGAGTATGACAAGCTCATGCGGCCCCCTGGGCGAAGTGCTTATGCGGTCATATCGACGAACCCCATACATGCGACTTGTGCATAAATTATGCAACAGAGCCATGGCAGTTAGGGTTCTGAGGCAACGCCCTTACCAGCAATAGGTGGGTGAACGTCGGGGTGAACGGAGGGAACAGCAGTCGGCGGAGGAGCGGCCACGTTCGTCGCCGCAGTCGCCGTAGAAGCAACCGCCTTACCCTTCGCAGCCTTCGACACAGCAGCCTTCTTGGAAGCCATAGATGCTTGGGAGAGAAAGGAAGTTAGAACAACAAAAGATCGAAGACGAGAGAGAGAAAAGAAGACTCTCCAGAATGAAAGTGTTCCTATTTATAGACAGGGAAGGAACGCCTCGATCCGCGTGCAATATGATGACCGACTCTTCGGTCACCGAGGCGAAAACGGCTGAATAATAGCCTGACTCTTGGGATCATGGCCCAAAAAAGCGGCTCTTAAGATCTGACAGCAAATCAAGAGCATTAAATGCAGAAGATTTACAAAAGATTTACACACGTGGCAGGAAGACGTGGCAAGGAGCTCATGCGGCTAAATAGCCCATGCGGCTCAGAGAGTTATACGGCTGAGGTAATCATGCGGCTGGAAAATTCTATGCGGCTAGGACAGAATATATCCATACAGCTCTCGCATAATCATGCTTCTTATTCAAAGTATTTTAATTTTGCAAATTGAAAACTTTGAAGGGGGTCTTGTAGAAGCATGAAAAAGAAGAGAAAAATGGTCCATGCGGCCAAAGAGCCTCATGCGGCTCGGAGGGCCCATGCGGCTCAAGAGTCCCATGCGGCTCAAACACATAAGCAGTTCGAGTAAACTTCTTGCGGCTCAGAGAGAGAGGCCACGTGGCATTCAAAACAGCTGTGCCCAACGTCTGGACGTATTTAATGCTCTGACGGCTGACAGCTGACAGATCACAGACCTGACATAATGACTGACACGAAAAGCAGAATTTTCCTAGGAAATGAAGAAAATCTTCACCAATACGGCGCTGTCTACCAAGCTTCGAGGCAGGTCCATGCGGCCATACTAGACGAGTTCATACGGCCAGTGCAGAGAAATCTATGCAGCTCAAACCATGAAGGTCCCCCATGCGGCTCAGCCATGAAGACTCTCATGCGGCTCGGCCATGAAGACCCCCATGCGGCTCGGTCATGAACATATTCATGCGGCTCGGTCATGACAACCTTCATGCGGTTCGAGTATAGAGACTATTCATGCAGCTCGGTGATGAAATCTTTCATGCAGCTCGGTCATGACGACCTTCATGCGGCCCAAATATGAACACTCCTCATGCGGCTCAATAATGATGACAGGACACGTGTCCTAAAGATAATCAAATTTTGGGTCAGATCCCAATAATTTGGGATACGTGGCAAGAGAATGAATTAAATTGATTCATTTGGATTTACGGACATCAGCAGATCATCATGATGGAGATTTATTGCAATCAACATTTATTATTGATGGGATTTGGCATAATCCACATTAATGGTCCAGATCCTTCACACTCAAGACTAATGGCCCAGATTGATCAATCACCAGGCCGCCGCCACTTTGAGAATGGGTAATCATGCAAACCCTAATGATTCCCCCCACTATTATAAATTGCAGGGTGCCATTCCCTTGCAAAGGAGATACACACAGAGAGAGATATACGCACATACAGAGAGACGCTCCCCCAATAATCAGAGAGAAAAATCTACAGAGATCAATCCAGAGAGAGAGAAGCTAGAAGAGCAATACGAGGAGAGCAAGAAGAGCATTTCTTCGTCAACGCCAAGCATCTCGTCACAGGAGCCAAGGCTACGTCCGATCGTCCAAGGAGTAAGGCAGAGCTGCCGTCGCTTTCCCGAGCCTCTATCGTTACCCCCCAGAATCAAAAATAAATAATTGTACTTAGATTGCTGTACCTAGGCTTTCGTCGCTAGGCTTTCTTTGTACAAGCGAGTTTGTAACGTGAAGTAAAAGTCCAGTCCTCCCATAAAACTGTTCTGCTCTTTTATATTTCATGGCAAACAAGTCCGATATGTCTATAGTTTCGACTTGTGTGCCACTTAAGATAAACTAGCACATGAGAACTCAATTGAGTGGACACTAATGACATGTGCGTAATAGGCTCGAAATGGGTCAAAACCATATATTAGGTCAAATGATTTGGATCGAAGTTGGGACTTAATTGCTAATTGGAAAGCTAGTCAAATTTTACGGTAGAGACTAAATGACTATTTTACCCCTAAAGTTGCACATAAAAAATATAGCACAAAAGAACACGTTTGGATGGGACATGATATATCAAACTGAATGTGGAATCGTCTAGAATAAAATGATGGGGATAATTTGAGAAATTGATAATTATTATGCTTTAAAAATCAAAACTACGAAAAAGTACATCTATAGTCATAATTAAAAATAAAAATCTAATTTAATAAATAGAAGACATATAAAGTAGATGAAAACAAATAATTCTAAAAAAATCAGGGTCCTTACAATCTATCCATCTTAAAAGAATTTCGTCCTCGAAATTCAATAACTCAATAATGATACGGGTGAAGACGATTTTCAACCACCGAACAATGATCGGTCTGGTTTTCAAATATTTAAGAAACATAGTCTAAAAGATTGACACTCTAGCCTAAAAGAAATAACTGGCAAGCTAATACTAATTCAACTATCGGTAATTATTGTTCTACAATCCATGGCCACTAACTTCTTCCTAAATTTGAAAGGTTGCTAACTTATTTACCTACTATAGGGATACTCATATGTTATTGCGATTATCTTGGTTGAGCTTATGAAACTTCTAAATTGTACATCTAATCTAAACATCTAGCTATATCCTCATAACCATACTATTATCACTTTTGTATAAGTCTCTTTTTACCTGACCAAGCTAAGTGATACCTAACATTCTATCTAATCCTAACTTCATAACTGATAGGGCATAATTGTAAATAGGCTGGGTTAGGCTATGTTTGGGTTCTTCTTATGGAGGGCCAATCTATACACAAAACTATCACTCTATTCTTAATCAAGTGACTACCATAAGGGCGTAACCTAGTATGGTCATATATTTACTTCTATATTGAGGATGTCTACCCACCTTTGATCATACTACCCCATTAAACACATGATGGCTTAAAATTTTATAACCCTTGCATACTAGTTGCAAAAATCCATACCACTGTATACCTATGGCACATGGCATCCCTAATCCCTTCTATCTATCGAGCAATCAAAATGTAAAGCAAACTAACTTACACTATAACTAAAGAATTTTCTGATAAATCCTATATAGCACGATCATTCGTCACTCCAAAATAAGAAGAGACGAGAAGCAATGACATGAGAAAGCAAGAGAAGAATAATCGAGAGCAAATACGAAGTTCAAGGACGATAGAGAAATTTCTAAAGAATTGTCAAGGCGGTTGTGGATTGAGATTCCTAAGGGTTTAGTCATGTTCACAGGCCCGTTCGGTACAGTAACGTAACCGAAACGGCTAACTCGACCTGCATGGGCCACCAAAAAAAATATGTAACGCCTCAGTTCGAAAATACCTAGGACTAGGATACGTATACATACCAGCTACGCATCAAGAGGACTCCAGCCCAGCTCGAATACGTATAAGCTGTTTGGTTATTCTAGACCAACTATATATCAATCCACTAAATCTCGATACACTACAACAAAAATACCTTCTAATGACGGCTAAAAAGCGTCATTAATTGCAAACTATGATGCTTTTTTTCTCAGTCCAAGCGTTATAAAATCGGATGTTATAAATGTTTTAAAAAGCATTATAGATAATTCATCCAAAACCGTCATTAATAGGTTGAATTTCTGCTACATTTTATTTTCAAAGCGTTATGGATAGTTATAAAAAACCGCTGTATATGGTCGTTGTATCACATTTATAACGCTCTATACTGTATGACATTCCAAACGCTGCTCAATTCAATTCGAAAACAACCACTTTGAACCATATTCACAACAAAGCATTGAAATATAATATAAAGTACCATTCTCCATTTCATTGTCTCAAAATAGTATATTTTAGTCTACATTTCTCCATTTCATTATATACATCTTCACAAAATATATAGAGTATCCAATATAGAGTACACTTTAGCTACATCAAAACTATCGACATCAAAAATCTTGCAGATACTGTAGCGAAGAAGCACACTTATAACGTTTCAACTTTGTCACATGAAGACTGTCCACAGCACATGTATGTATAGCAAAACCCTCACTTTTAGAGTCTGTCAATTTTAGAGTCTGTGATTTATATAGAAAAACCGAGAGTATCAGAGTACTCTAATAAAAATCGAAACTGACAAATAAAGTAGAACATCTAGGCATGGCATAGTGGACGTAGTCCCAAAATCAACGATGCAGGCATGCTAATGGAGATGTCATTCCTGAAATAGAAATACTCCCAACTAATATATACCCGAATGTAATTTATATCGAAAAGCTCCCAACAAAAACACCCACAGTACCAAGTTAAACCCATCATGCATAATAGATACCCAACCAACAATTTTAATCCAAATAGCAAAACATCTCCTACAGCAAAGAAATCTTTCCCAACCCAACATGTATAATAGGGAAAACCTAAACCAACATCCAACAATAAGTATAGGAAGGGGAACCCAAGCAACAATTTATATAAGAAACCCAAACCAACAATGCATGCATCAAAAATAATTTCAACAGCAGCTAGATAACCCAAAACCGAAAATGATCCAACAGCAAGTAAAGAACCGAACATGATATAAAGATCATTCCCGCTTCACAAACAAAGATAATCGTAGGATCGTCAAGCCAAAATCGAACCCAACACGTATCAGTCGATCGAAACCCTTTTTACGTAGGGATCGAGATCCAACAACATTATCGACAAACAAAATAAATCCAAAAACTGAAATCAATCAAGAGTTTAGAATTTATATCCCAGAATTTGGTGTCGAAATCCAAAGGAAGCCTTCGGAATCGGCTCGCAGGCACGCACAGCGCCTCGCCGGGTCGCGGCTGCAACTGTGGAGAGGCTACATCATCGACACGAAGGTATCCTCAAATCCGTGTCCAGTATCGACTCGTACAAACACGAGTGTATCTGCACCCAGAATGAACAATCCAATAGTACCAACATACAAACTACGACCAACGACAAGAAATGAAATGAGATATATAAGATGTCTCAGATAAGGATCAATCATCATCTACTGTACTAGCGTGCCATAACACGTATAGGACACGTCCCGACACAGAGCCAGTGTATCCGATACGATCTGCAACACTTTGCTTCATTTGGTCGAAAGACCATCACCAAGAGTATCAGAGTACTCTAATAAAAACCAAAACCGACAAATAAAGTAAAACATCCAAGCATGGCATAGTGGACGTAGTCCCAAAATCAACGATACAGGCATGCTAATGGAGATGTCATTCCCGAAATAGAAATACTCCCAACTAATATATACCTGCATGTGATTTATATCGAAAAGCTCCCAACAAAAACACCCACAGTACCAAGTTAAACCCATCATGCATAATAGATACCCAACCAATAATTTTAATCCAAATAGCAAAATATCTCCTAGAGCAAAGAAATCTTTCCCAACCCAACATGTATAATAGAAAAAACCTAAACCAACATCCCACAACAAGTATAGGATGGAGAACCCAAGCAACAATTTATACAAGAAACCCAAACCAATAATGTATACATCACAAATAATTCCAACAGCAGCTAGGTAACTCGAAACCGAAAATGATCCAACAGCAAGTAAAGAACCGAACATGATCTAAAGATCATTCCCGCTTCACAAACAAAGACAATCGTAGGATCGTCAAGCCAAAATTGAACCTAACACGTATCAGTCGATCGAAACCCTTTTTATGTAGGGATCGAGATCCAACAACATCATCGACAAACAAAATAAACCCAAAAACTAAAATCAATTAAGAGTTTAGAATTTATACCCCAAAATTTGGTGTCGGAATCCGAAGGGAGCCTTCGGACTTGGCTCGCAGGCACGCATAGCACCTCGTCGGGTCGCAGCTACAACTGTGGAGAGGCTACATTATCGACACGAAGGTATTCTCACATCCGTGTCCAGTATCGACTCGTACAAACACGAGCGTATCTGCACCCAGAATGAACAACCCAACAGTACCAATATACAAACTACGACCAACGATAAGAAACGAAATAAGATATATAAGATGTCTCAGATAAGGATCAATCATCATCTGCTGTACTAGCGTGCCATAACACGTATCGGACACGTCCCGACACGGAGCCAGTGTATCCGATACGATCTGCAACGCTTTGGTTCATTTAGTCGAACGACCATCACCAAGAGTATCAGAGTACTCTAATAAAAACCGAAACCGACAAATAAAGTAAAACATCCAGGCATGGCATAGTGGACGTAGTCCCAAAATCAACGACGCATGCATGCTAATGGAGATGTCAATCCCGAAATAGAAATACTTCCAACTAATATATACCCGCATGTGATTTATATCGAAAAGCTCCCAATAAAAACACCCACAGTACCAAGTTAAACCCATCATGCATAATAGATAGCCAACCAACAATTTTAATCCAAATAGCAAAACATCTCCTACATCAAAGAAATCTTTCCCAACCCAACATGTATAATAAGGAAAACCTAAACCAACATCCCACAGCAAGTGTAGGAAGGAGAACCCAAGCAACAATTTATACAAGAAACCCAAACCAACAATACATACATCACAAATAATTCCAACAGCAGCTAGGTAACCCGAAACCGAAAATGATCCAACAGTAAGTAAAGAACCGAACATGATCTAAAGATCATTCGTGCTTCACAAACAAAAACAATCGTAGGATTGTCAAGCCAAAATCGAACCCAACATGTATCAGTCGATCGAAACCCTTTTTATGTAGGGATCGAGATCCAACAACATCATCGATAAACAAAATAAACCCCAGAAACTGAAATCAATCAAGAGTTTAGAATTTATACCCCAGAATTTAGTGTCAGAATTCGAAGGGAGGCTTCGGACTCGGCTCGCAGGCACGCACAGCACCTCGCCGGGTCGCAACTGTGACTGTGGAGAGGCTTCGGACTCGGCTCCCCAAATGCAATTACACTCCCTTGAACAAGAACAAACATAAAAAAATCAAAGAACACAAGCATTTGGTACTTACAATTATTTTATCGAACATGAAGCGCACATAGAACAATTTCCAACAAAATATTTTTTTAGGAAAAAAAATCCAAATCAAAATTACTCACTTAATCAAGATAAGTCAATGATGATGCAGCCCTTTTCGGATCATCGCCGACGTGGACGGAGACGTTGGGAAACCCTAAAGAACCCTAATATTGGAGAGATGGATGCATGTATGTTTGTCAAAAATTAGAAGATTTTACTAAAATCATGTCGAGGTATAATTTAGGGCATAAAATAAGCAATGATCGAGATTTTAGGACAAACCGGTGGTGAAGGCTACGCCGGTGACAACCTTTCCTCTGCGGTGGAGTTTGTAACCGAGGGAGGCGAGGAACGGGCTGAGGGAAGTTGGGGAGCGGGGAGCGGGCTGAGGAGAGTTGGGGAGCGAGGAGTGGGCTGAGGGGAGTTGGGGAGCGGGAGGAGAAGGAGAAGGAGAAAGAGAGGGTTTAGAATTTTTCTTAAGTGCGGGAGAATTGTGGGGGAGTCGAGGTTTCGACTTAAATATTCGTACTTTTTTATAACGCTCGTATCAATGGAGCACTATCAATAATGTTTTTAATGTAAACTGTCATAGATTCTAGTCATGCTGAACTTTGATGACGCTTCCACATCAGCCGTCATAAAAACCACTTATCAAGCGTTATTAATAGGTCTTTTTGTTGTAGTGATAACAATAACGAATCAAGTACAGTAAGGCTGATCAGACCATAATACACTGATTCTAGAATAGATAAATATGTTAGAGTAGATCCCCAATAACACATTTATCATGAACAAGCTAGAGGAAAGTAGAAGCATGTACAAGACTAGGCTATAATGTAGCAAGAATCAAATATATGACAAAATCTAATTACGGAAGAGAAAGATAAAACATCAACTAAATATACCTGCAGTCTTGGTGTAGCAATCATCCTCCATCCGTGTACCATACCTTCATCTAATACCTGGAGAGATCACCAGGTCCTCAGAGGACTAGCAAGACACATAATATACATGCCTACTGTACAGTAAATATCATGCAAGAAAATAGGAATAACCAGTAGAGAAAGAATAACACATAAAGAACTCTATGGATGGTGACATGTCATAAGAACATAATATTAATCATGTCTATAGGTGAATGTGATAAAATCGCAGCCCGAAGAGGCACTAACAGTCCTATAATAGGTGCTCTATCATAGCCCGGGGAGGCACTAACAATAGAGGTATAGCCACGGCTAATAAAATATTCTCTCCTAAGGTACTAGGAACTCAAGTCTATCTAGTCATGTCCAAGTCAAGTACGGGTCAAGCACAGAAGAAACATGGTACATGCATATCAATACTATCACTAGACATGAACAAGATAGAAAAGATAGAACAAGTAAATATGGAAAGAAAAATAACAATCTACGTGCACGTGAAACTAGAAAGTAACCATAAATAAAGCAAGAGAAATATATAACCAAGCAAGAAGGAATG
The DNA here is from genome assembly GCA_029216955.1 of Iris pallida. Lineage (NCBI taxonomy): Eukaryota > Viridiplantae > Streptophyta > Magnoliopsida > Asparagales > Iridaceae > Iris > Iris pallida. The sequence goes on along the minus strand of JANAVB010010794.1, from coordinate 4,580,807 downwards.
GAACTATAGAAAAGTATATAAATACTGTAAAGTTTGGCAAGGTGTACTTACATGGAGTTTTGTCCAATCTGTGCGGAGAGTGCATAACCAAAATCTATCCGAGCCATCCATGAACGAATGATTCATACTTCGTGCAATATCTACCAACCCAAATCATAAACAAATATGCATTATTTACTAAATACAATTATGACTATCCACTCCTACCTAGAAAGCTTGGGTCGTTCTAAGTCGTGTAATACCTACATAAACCATTTTATTAATCATACCACCTAGAGCTAGGTTATACTAATATCTATGATCACTATTCGTTAATATTTTAGATTACAAACTCTAGGTTCAAATATTATGTTTGCATCTCATAATTCATACAACGAAATCTATGCCACACGAATGGAGACAGGATGATTAACCACAAGTTTAACAATCTTGTCTTGGCGATCCATACGGTCGCTTTGTCAATTTCAGCGATGTGAGATCACTGGAATTAACGGATCTCAGTTTCGACGCTCGAATTTTGAAATACGAACATAATATAAATTAATAACTTACTATATATGTACTTACCATATATAGATCTTAATAATATATTTATACCAAAACTAGTCATATTGACTACTCTATTTAATATAACACATATAGTATTAAATCTACATATAAAAGTAATATATTATTAACATAAAATATCACTTTTAATTCTGAAAAATATTTATAAATATTATATAATAATAAACAATATATTTTATACATAGAAAAGTATCTGTACAAGATTTGTATTGATTCTACAACATTATTCCTAAACTTGGTTTGTGATTTGAGGCCCAAAACAATAAATGTTTAAAAGTATTAAATTCTATAAAAATTTCAAAAATTAGTTAAAATAGTTTTTATAATGTTAAACCTTGCACAACATAAAGTTCAATATGGTTTCATGGAGTTTTGACACTTTTGGGCACAAGGAAAGCAGAATTTTTCGGAGTTCGGTGACACGACAAATGTCATAAATATCTAAAAATAGCAAACAAATGCGAAACTTATCTTACAAATATGCGTCGGAAAGGTATCGACGTCTAGATTCTGAATAAAAATATAAGAAGGTTAGAAACTGACCTTGGATAGGTGAAAAATTGGTTCGCAACCAGATTCATCAGTTTTGGATACCCTGTCGTAGAATCGATGCCACGGACAAAATGCTTGGAACTGGGGGATCCGACGATCAGAGTTTGGAGTAGACACACAAAGGTAACTCTCAGATTGGGTTTGAAGTAAAACGGATGAGAAAAATTTAATAAAATCTCATCTACAAGTTGACTAACCTGCTGTGATGAATTCAGCACTAATTCGGTTGACTTCGGGTGCCTTCCGTGTCTCGTATCAATCAAATTAAGGGCCGAGGCTCCTTGGGAAGGTATCGGGTATTAGGAGGGTGTCTTAGGGTCAAGATGAAGGTGGTAGGAGGGTTGGAAGAGATCGGGGTGATGAGTTTCTGTGGGGTGGAAAGAAAAGTGCAAAAATAGAAAAGACAATTGGAGGGTTTTAATAGAGAAATATATAAAAAGTGTACATAAATCGTAGATGGGAGAGACTAACATAATGGGAAACAAGTTAGGGTGGAGTAGAATTTAATTTGGTGGAATTTGATTGCATATTCTAAAAGATACACCAATTCTATCTCCTAGGATTTAAATTGGTTCCAAAATAGGAAAGTTGTTATAGGATTTGATTTAAATTGGATTTGATTAAAGTGGCTGCATATTAATCCAAAAAAATCAATCTAAGATATATCTAATAGGTTAGGATACCCTAGAATAGGCTCCAAGGGTCCCTAGTTGGACTAGTTTTTGGTTGGTAGAATTTTTGTGATCGATTTGTGTCCAATATGTCTATATTTTCGACTTGTGTGCCACTTAGGATAAACTAGCGCACGAGAAGTCAATTGTGTGGCACACCAAAGACATGTGCGTTGTAGGCTCGAAATGGGTCAAAACCATATATTGGGTGAAATGATTTGGATCGAAGTTGGGCCTTAATTGTTAATTGGAAAGCTAGTCAAATTTTACGGTAAAGACTAAAATGACTATTTTACCCCTAAAGTTGCACATGAAAAAATATAGCACAAAGGAAAACGTTTGGATGGGACATAATATATCAAACTGAAGGTGGACTCGTCTAGAAAACAGTAATGGAAATAGATTTGAGAAATTGATAATTATTGTGCTTCAAAAATCAAAACTACGAAAAAGTACATCTATATTAATAATTAAAAATAAAAATCTAATTTAATAAATAGAAAACATATAAAATTGATAAAAAAATAATTCTAAAAAAATTAGGGTCCTTACAACTGTCCAGGCGCCAACTAAAGGACAACGCCACATGTTCACTTCTTCTTTCTCACCAATTCTGAAATTAGAAGAGGGTGCGCCAATCACTACTCAGGCGCCTACTAGGGGACAGTGTCGCATGGCCAATCCCCCTCTTCCTCCCCAGTTCTAAATTTGGTGGAGAAGTTAATCACCATTGCCCCTGTGCAGAACAATGGAAAGTGCCTTATGGCCTCTCCTTATCATTCCCCAGTCCTGGACTCGGTAGAAAACACATCAGATTGTGCCTCCGAGCCAGTCAATGCAAGAACGCTTCTGAGTAAAAGGTCTACGTCTCTTGGCAAAGACAATCAAATCAATGCCAAGAAACTAGACTCTGTTCGATGTCCGTTTTCTACTGCTCATCTACACCGTGCAAAATGTGCTGGAATAGGTGGCACAAAACAACATGGTATCCTATTCACTTCTCATGGTCAACGCCAATCAAACCAAAACCAGGATCTTCCTACCCTGTACATTTCAAGAACAAAGCAGGGTAAATTAAGGTAACACAGACAGACAGTCAGGTAGCGTACAACCCTGACATGCACACCTATCTTAACCAGCACAAAACAATATCAAGCATACATCAAGAACAATTTGCACCACCTACCAAGTTGTACACAATGAGAGTTCCTCAAATCAAAAATCCTCTCACCTATGCCAATAAAGGCAGTACTTCTTTGTATACACAGGGAACAGGACATCTCAAGAACCGAAATCATGTTCTTAACATCATTAAGTAATATGTACCTTCAATTTCTTCTTATCCTGTCACTATAACATATCTCTGCGAACTTCTTATACAAAAATGGAAGATCGCAGGACCATCTTGTCCATCTGTAACTCCGTATTAGGAACGTCACTGTAATCACCACCATGAAGTAGTGATCAAATGTTGCTACCAGTCAGCTAAACGGTCTGTCTTTGACCGTTTGAAGTACACTAGTACTTCTGAACTTGTGATGGTGGACGAAGATGAACTATTGTATGCTTCAGTCAACATGACATCCCGAAGCACTGGGGGTGGAAAATGTCCAAGACGTAATGCAGCCCGCAACCCTAGTCAATAATAATTTGATCGAATTCGAGACTCCGGTGAAGGAGTCTACCAAAATATCAGATCAATAAGCCAAGAAACAATCGGTCAAAGGAATCTTCCTTTCGACCAAGAAATAATCAGTCAAAGAAATCTTTCTTTCGACCAAGAAATAATAGTTCAAAGGAATATTCCTGATTCAGATCAGAGGAACCTTCCTACTCTTCATCCTGGGGGTGGTTCATTGCATGACTTCGATGCCGATAGCGAAGGCTCTGATCGGACCATCTTTTCCACCAACTCTTCTTCTATACCCAGAGAAGTGACTGCTTATGTCACTAACGAAGAACAAGATACATCTAGCACCAGGAGTCAGGAGCAAAAGATTGCCGCTTTAGAGACCAACTTAAAGAACATAGCAGAAATGATGGCAAGTATGCATGCTGTAATCGTGACATAACACATTATTCTGCCGGTTGCGAATCTGATTCCAACTCAAGAACACATAGCAGCATCTGCTCCTGCTAATACTGGTCTGGGGGTACAGTCTTCTCACAAAGCTGCCATGCCAGCTCTAAGTCATTCTGGTGCTGAGGGTGGTGCTTATCATGTAGTCTCGCCTCATAACACATCAAATCAGTCTACCGCTCCCCAAGAATTAGGTGACACTATTAAGGCAGTAAAGCTTCTGCGTAAGCAGTTCGAAGCTTTCAAATAAAAAGACGGTCTGCAGAAGCTTGGGATTAAACAACCCTATCCTATAGAATGAAAGGAAGTTTTGTTTCTACCTAAATACACGCCACCAACCATCATGTTGTTTGATGGCAGTTCATCTCATAGTTAATACCTCAATCACTTTGAAGTGATGACTGACCAGATCCAGCCAAATGATGCTCTACTCACTAGAGTATTCTTTAGGTGCTTAGCGGGTGTAGCCTGTGACTGGTATCGTAGCTTGTCAGATGGTTGCATAACTTCTTTCGTAGGATTCAAGCAAATGTTCCTGGAACATTTCTATGAGGGAAGAAATGACATGACCATGTCGGCCCTTATCAAAATCAAGCAACGGCCGAATGAAACTGCTGAACATTTTATTAAACATTCCTGTCAAGAGGCACTCAAAATGCCTCTGGGTACTCAAGATGCACTAACTATAGATACTTGCAAATCAAACTTGTTACCTATAATCAGTATGTGGACTGGACCCACACAATTTTAAGGCTGGGCCTCCATTATAGTAAGTGCCAGGAAAGCTAAAGACAGTGCTGACAAGTTCAAACAACTAGGCATCCAGATGCCTAATCTTGATAAAGATGAACATCCCAATAGCGGTGGTCGTCAAAATAATCGTATGAACAAAGAAGCTTTAGCCATCAATGTGAAAGGCAAATAAGCTTTGGCTGTTAATGTTGGTCAGTCAACACCTACTACGACGGTACCTCCACAGAGAACACAACGTGCTAAGGAGGAATATTCCTTTGACGAGGACGACATCATGAGCATATTTAATTGTCTGTTCAAAAGCTACAAGCTTTAACTGCCCGAAGAAAAATGGCCATATGAAGTAGGCAAAACTGACAATCCTAAATACTGTGTGTATCACAGTTTCATAGGACACCCGGCTAGGGTGTGTTACGTGCTAAAAGGAAAGATACATGAGCTGATTAATGCCGGCACGATCACTTTCTAGCATGATGAGAAGACTATAACTGCCAATGTTGTCTCTCTGCAGTTCGACGACTTTCCTGCTCAACTTGTGCAGGATGGAGTGATGATCTTGTCCCTCTGTCAACCAACAAAGGGGAAATCATGTAGATCCATCTGATTTGGTTGCTGATTTTGAGACATCTGCTTCGTCTACAAAATCTAGAAAGACAACCAAATACAAGTCATGTCATATGACTTCACTGGATGGTTATCATCTTCCACCTCTGGATGCTACTTTCATCTCAGCAGTGGTTTTACTTCCTTCTGTCGAAATAATGACATCAAAACCAGAAGTTAACTACCAACCAGCATTCCATCTATACAGTCAACAGTCCCACAAATGGATGACAAAGATACGATATGACCTACAGAAAGCCCCTGACTTGAATGATAGGAAGGGGTCTCCTATACCTCTTTCTTTACGCCTTCAGCACAATTAGTCTCGTGTTGGCTTAGGATTCTGGACAAATCTTTTGTCGCTTCAGATGAAGTCCTCGAGAAACAAGCTATAGATGAAGAATTTCAATATGGTTTCCTTTGCACCAGCTCCAAAAGAGGAAGCCATGACCGGTACCAGATCTGGGAGACTCTACCTCAAAAACTGTCCGAAAGGACAAGAGAATACAGTTATTCCACCTCTAGTCCCTGATGTCCCTTCAACTTCTTCTCCATCTGCTATTAATGTTCCATTAACTTCATCGCCTCCAGTGGAACCGACTCCTTCCAAACCAACAGCGGCCTATAAAGAAAAACAACCAGTTCGCTTCGATAAAATATTGAAGAAAACTCCACCTCTTGGACTGGAAAAGCATGTAACTTTGATATATTAGCTCAGTTGGCCAATACTCCAGCAAGATTATCAATTTTCGAGCTCCTTCGTCTCTCGAGGGAAACTCGAAAAACACTAAGCAAAGCTTTATGCAAGCCGACGCTTGTTTGGCCCACCTCAAGAAGCCAGATGAGGAACCTGTAGCATGTTTTTACTGTCATAGTGTGATGGAATTGACTGATGGGACTGGGGATTTCCAGGACCCTTCTTTTGGTGTACATATTGATCGATAGTAAGTTAAACAGATCTAATACGTGTTCTAACCCTTCATAGATGAAAACTAGGATTCACGAATTATACCTGCGGCGGAAAGGAGACAAGTAATTCCTGGCAATCTCGAGCGGACGACCCCAAGATCTTCTATACGTATTCCTTTCTCGAGTTGGACGTCGTGTGGTCGACGATCTCCCAACCTTTTCTTCTCCTTGGCAGCCCTCTCTTTGTCTCCTTACGTGAATCACGAATTTAGAGAAAGTTTCAGATTTCTGATTAGTAATCTGGTGGCCAGAGAATAGAGGATATATATAGGCTACGGCAGGGACCATAAGGAGAAATTAGGGTTAGGCCTCCTAACGGATCTGGATATACCGTGTTCAGCCCGAACACACAATCCAGGCCAATTAATAATAGCTCGGTCCACTAATGAGCTATTGTTACACTACCTTCCTAATCCCAAATTATGTTTGTGGGCTCCTTTTATTATATGCTCGTTTGGCTCCCCATGTTAAGATATCGTATGTCCGTCGATCAAATTAAGTTACTGACAACTATATTGATTCGACATCTTTTATCCTTAAATAGTACCGCTCAACTTTATTTGTCATGTCGGATATAATCCACCTGCATGGTTTACATGATAATCCTTATGAGCTCCTTAAGGGGACATCATCAACCCGATGTATCGGGACATAGATTCCATTTATAATCAACAGCCCATCATACATACAATGTTATTACCCAATTCATAGAGGTTGTTGATCCATAATTAATCTCACTCTTTTATGAGTCAAAGTAATACACACTGCATATACATGTCCGTTATTATATCCGAATTAAGAGCACAAGCATCCATAATAACAGAGGTATTTGTTCTCTTATATAGTCAGTACAAAGATAACAACCTCAAGTGGTCCTGTTCAATACACACAAAGTGTACTAGTGTAAACCTATAGTCAAGATAGACTAATACCAGATTATACTACAACATTTCCAATAGATTGTCCAAGTCCATCTAGGTTGTGAACTATTTATATACTCCATAGAAAACTGATAATATGATCTTCTGTGTGACACCACACACCATATTATCTAAAATATAGAATATCAGACATTTGCATTAACACTTACAACAAATACAATATGCAAATATTTGCCCATATGATTCTCATTCAAAATTTAAGGAAATAAGGTCACTACAAAAGTGATGCTTTTAGTATATAACCCTAATATTGACTCCCATATCATCTTCATACAGGATGACATGCTTCTGAAAGATAATCGACATGATCGACCTCTCAATTTTATGGGGTATGTCGCTAAAATAAAAGTCGATCGCATCCTGATTGACCCTTGATCTGCACTCAGCATTATGCCGAAGACTCTACTAGATGCACTAAAGATCTCAGTCCATAATCTCTCTACAACAATCACAACTATTTTGGGATTCAATTCTGGGAGAAGTGAACTACTGGAAAAGATTTGCCTGAAAGTTCAAATCGGCAATCGCCGTACGAAGGTCACCTTTTATGTGATTGACAATCATGGCTCCTACAATGCTTTGTTAGAAAGACCATGGTTGTATTAACACAAAATTGTACCCTCCACTCTCCACCAATGCTTCAAATATGTGGATGATAACGAAGAAGTCCGAAAGAAAGTGGCTGATCTTAATCCCCTCCGGGGCGTCGAAGCATATTTTACTGACTCCAGGATGTTCAAAAAAGAGTTCATGAAAGTCGTACTAGCCATGGATACTGTGGACGATCAGAAGGATAATATAGATGATGTCCTTGTGATTCCGGTTAAAGGACGTACTTCTCGTCCTTTATCTTCTCAAACTCTGACCATCCATCTCTCTTCTTCTGTCAAACATCCTCTTATTAAGAAGACGGAGCATAGGGAGCTTACCTCTTCTGAGCCACTTGTTATTGACCTTCATTGTAACAAGCCTTCTCCTCCTCTGGTTATCAATCTTAGCAAACTATCGGCTAAGATTAAGAGCCCTATTGTAAATGATGATGTAATTATCAATAAAGTAGCTTTTCTTTTACAGTATACTGATGTCAATTACTATGCTCGATGTTATCTAAAAATTTTGGATAACTTCGAACCTCTTACATTAGGAGCAGTTCAACCTCTTCAAGATGAAGTATCACTTAAATCAGAACAAGATTCATTCTTTCTGGTTCCCTCCCGGAAGAAGGATGAACATCATATCCTCTTCAGCAAAGGATTACATCAAAAGGTTATGTCCGATAGCGAGACTGAAAATGATGATAGTGGATGACTTCAACTATGTTATTATAGTCAACAATCGAAGAACATCATCTAAAAGGTGGGCTACAATTTCAAAACTGGCCTCAACGGTAGTAGGGGAAGGTAAAATCATATTTGTATCCCTGCTCTAAAAGAAAGTCAATACAATACTACATCAAAACAAAACATGGGTTGGGCTACACTTCGTCGATCACAACCCCAGATGCTTCTGAGTCTGACAAAAAGGAGTGATCTAACTGTTCTGAATCTGCCTCATGGGATTCGAACGCTAGTGTAGGGCACATCCATCGAGTGACTCTATCTTCTAATATGGTGACTGTCGAGTTCTCTGAAGACGAAGACAATTTTACTGAAATCCCAGAATCTGATCCTTGGAGACAAAGGATGGACACTCAATAGGAACTTCGCTTCAAGCAATGCGAGCCATCTAGTGAAGGTCAGTTAGTTCAAGTCGATATCGGAGATGAAACTTCTCCAAGATCGATTTTCATCAGCAAAAGCCTTCCTGATACATATAAATAAGAACTGATTCAGCTTATTAGGGAATACATTGACATATTCGCTTGGAGCTATAAAAAATTGCCGGGATTAGATCCTCAGATCGCTACCTACAAGCTCAACATTCTATCGAATGCAAGGCCAGTCAAGCTGCAACAGCATCAATTTTGACCTGACATGATGGACGCCATTGAAGCTGAAGTCAAGAAGCTCACCGCATATGGCTTTGTCAGAGAAGAACAACATCCTGACAGGGTGGCTAATGTCGTCTCAGTTATGAAGAAAACATGGAAGGTCCGAGTCTGCATGGATTTTAGAGACCTCAATGAGGCTTATCCCAAGGATGAGTCCCCTCTTTCGATCATTGATGTCATGATCGACAACACTTGCGGGTTCAAGCGAATGTCTTTTATGGACGAATTCTCCGGATATAATCAAATCAAGATGAACCCCGAAGATAAAAAACACATATCTTTCTGCACTCCTCTTGGAGTCTATTGCTACACCATTATGCCATTTGGTCTCAAAAACATGGGTGCAACCTATCAACGGGCCATAAGTACTATCTTTCGTGAACATTTACGGAAGATAGTCGAATGCTATGTCGATGATATTGCTGTCAAAAGTCGTCTAAAGGAAGATCAAAGAACTATCTTCAATATAATGTGCCAGCATCAACTCAAGATTTAACCCACCAAGTCAATCCTGGGAGTCTCTAGTGGCAAATTTCCCAAATTCGTTATTACATCTAAGGGTATACACGTTGACCCGAGAAAGTCAAAGCCATTCAAGAGATGCGTCCACCACGCAACCTAAAAGAGTTATGAGGATTCCAGGGACGGCTTGCGTACATCAGAAAATTCATCTTAAATCTCTTTAGAAGCTGTAGACTGTTCATTCAACTAATAAAGAAAGGTGTGTCTTTCATTTAGACTAAAGAATTCTAGCAAGCATTTGAAGTCATAAACCAGTACTTGATGAACCCTCTAGTCTTAGTGCCTCCAGTCACAGGAATACCCTTTCTTATGTATGTCCGAGCAATAGATCATTCCATAGGCGCTTTACTAGCCCAAAAGAACAAAGAAGGTCATAAGCAAGCCATCTATTATTTCAGTCGTACAATAATCGGTACTGAACACCGATACAGTCTAGTAGAAAGAGAATATTTAGCTTTGATGTTCAGTGTTCAGAAAATACGATATTACATCATGGGCCAAACCATTCATGTCATCTCCAGAGTCAATCCTCTACGAGTCTTGATAAAGAAGCCTAGTACACTCAATTTCAGACTCGCTACATGGGCCATACTACTAGCACAGTATGATATGGTCTATGTCCCATAAAAGTCTGTTAAGGGTCAAGTCCTAGCTGACCTCTTGGCTGCTCATCCGATCCCTGAGACATATAAACTCTATGACAAAATTCCTGATAAAACTTTGGAATCTAACATGACTTTAGAAGGAATCCTTGCTTGGAAACTATTTCTTGATGGTGCTTCCAGAATCGGACCTAAAGGTGCTATTGTCATTAGAGTTAGAATTGTTCTGGTATCTCCCGAAGGATTGGCAAGTCAGAGAGCTTATTCTTTAGACAAGTCATGCTCTAACAATGTGGCTGAATACAACGCTCTACTCATCGGTCTCTAATTAGCCAAACAATTGGATATCGACTACTTTGAAGTATACGGAGACTCTAAACTGATTGTCAATCAGGTTAGAGGTACGTATAAAGTGCGGCATCAAGATCTCGTTCCATATCATGAAGCAGCAGTCAAGTTGGCTACATCTTTCAAATATTTCTTTATTAAAAATGTACGTAGAGCTTGTAATACAGAAGCTGATGTGCTTGCCAATCTAGCAGCAGTATTAGTAATCCCTATAAAACGACAACAGATGATCGTCATCACTAACAAGAAATTATTCTGCATTGAGAATAATTTGCATCTGGACTCCAGCAATTCAGTAGAGGACTCACTACAAGTGAAGACTGGAGAGCTCCTTTCAATGACTTTGCAGTATATAATATTCTACCTAAAGATCTTAGGGAAGCAACGACAATCCGTGGCGATCACTTTGATTCTACTACAACCATGCCTCTAAAACACTCTACCGACGATCATATGATGGTATATTTCTACGTTGTATTGTCGAAGATGAAGTAAAGCAGATATTACGTGAAGCTCATGATGGTGTCTATGGTGCACATCAGTCTGGGCCTAAGCTATAAGATCGAATTCAACGTATGGGATATTATTGGTCAATTATGGTGTCAGACGCCATTGAATATTCAAGAAAATGCCGAGCATGTCAAATCCATACAGATTTCATTCATCAACCATCAGAATTATTGCAACCTACTGTAGCATCATGGCCCTTTGAAGCTTGGGGCATGGATGTCATTGGTCCTATTAATCTACCTTTATCTCGAGGATATCGATTTATCTTAGCTATAACCGATTACTTCTCCAAATGGGCTGAGACTATTCCCTTAGCTGAAGTCAAGACAGACAGTGTCATCAACTTCATCAAACATCATGTGATCTACAGATTCGATGTTCCTCGGCAAATTATTTATGACAATGGACCGCAGTTCGTCAGTCAAAAATTTACTCATTTCTGTAATGATAACTGAATCAACAATGTTGTTTCTATAGCCTATATTCCTGCTGCTAACGGTTTGGCAGAAGTATTCAACAAAATAATTATCAAGCTTCTCAAAAAGTTTATTTCTACCAATAAACAGAACTGGAGCAAAAAGCTTGGAGAATGTCTATGGGCCTATCGTACTTTCATACGCACTCCGACCGGCTGTACACCTTTTTCTTTGGTGTATGGATGTGAAGCTGCCCTTCTATTGGAGATTCAGATTCCATCACTGAGAATAGCCATTGCCAACAACAGAAACAATGATCATCTTCGACTTCAGGAGCTTAAAGCACTTGATGAGAAGCGGCTACTAGCTCAATAACACATTGAGCTATATCAAGCCCGTATCTCAAAAGTCTTGAACCGTAAAGTCAATATACGAGCATTTCAAAAAGGCGAACTAGTCCTTACTGGCAGACGTCCTATGACTATGACACACATGAGCAAGGACAAGTTCGAACCAAAGTGGAAAGGTCCCTAGGTTATAAGCAAAGTTTTCTCAAACGGAGCTTATCAACTATCTGGTATGGATGGTGTTTCACTTAACAAAAATGCCAGGAAAATTGGCTTTTGAAAATAAAACGAGAAAAAGTACAAGAAGTACAAATTTAATTCTGGGAAAGTATTGCTATGGAAGTCTGATCTGTAAATGATCACTTTGTTCCTTGGACCATATGATGATCATGAAGATCACTGCTTGAAGTAGAACAACTTGGAAGAACTAAGTCACCAGAAAGGTTTCGACGCACTTGGGCACTGATGGCGAGGCCGAATGCTTTCCTGCTTTGCTTCACTCTGTTCTGAAAGAAAAGTTGAAGAAGAATGCTCTGAAGAATCAAAATCTCGAAGTTCTGATCTCTGTATTCTCTCCTGTATCTCTGTCCCTGTCTGATGAGAAAAATAAGTCTATTTATAGACTTGGGCTCTGGTGCGTAAAAACTCAGCAAAAGTTCCGCCTTTACGCTAACAACCGCCACCCACGATCAAAGTCATCCTCTGTATACGTTGACACGTGTCCCATCAATTTAGTAAGAATAGGATGCACGTACACACGTTCTTCGGGATGTGTGGCATAAAAGCCATGTAGGCAAACCACGTTCCAAATTGATCAGAAAGAACAGGGCGTAAAAATAGCCTCAATGTACTCTGAGCGTAAAGCAATAGATTGAGCGTAAAGTAGCTTTGACGTAGACTTCCCGCGTAAAGTGGTTGTTAAATAACCTTGAGCGTAAAAATAGCTCAAATATACTTTACACACACGTTAACTGTTGAGCGTAAAAGCTCGTATAGTCCTCGTGCGTAAAAGAAGCCATATTGTGAGCGTAAAGTAGCTCAATCCACATACTAAACGACAACATTGGTCTCTGTATAAAACAAATCCCTTTGAATTCTGTGATATATGCCATCATTAATATCTTCATGTCAGAGTTTGCATTAAATGCAAGACTTGACAGCTTTGTCCAGCATAAAAGTGGCTAGCTTGTCTTGGGCATAAAATGATGGGTGTTAAGCCGAGAGTAAAGTGATCAACCTGCTTTAGGCATAATAATCGTTTAGCCTTGTCTTAGGCGTAAAGATACTAGCCTCTCTGTGGTATAAAGTAGATCAACTTTGAGTAGAATGATCTATCACTTTGGCTCCTTTTGTGAAGCACTTTTTACGCTCCTACAAGACCCACTTCAAAGTTTTCAAATATCTCCAAAATTTGAAACACTTTGAACAGAAGCGTAAAAGTTGAGATTTGATCAGTCAGCGTAAAATTCGGGATACGCAACAGTCATCCACGTAAAAGTGGGGATATCCAACAGTCGGCGTAATTTTCAAAATAAAATAATGTCGGTCAACATTTAACCATCACAATAAATTTCCTTTCTCGAAACTTTCGAATGTTTCCTCATCTTCCCGAGTGAGCAGTTTCCAACGAGGAATATGAAGAGTTGCTATGATTTGTATAAATAAGGACAAATTCTTTATTCTTGACATTCATCCTTGTTTTGTCATGACGCCGAAGAACGAGATTACGAACAAAGAGGCTTCGAGCTCCAGGCTTGATTTCGAGCGAGCGTGCAACCTTTTAGAGTGTTTTGGAGTGACTCCTGCAGTCTTTAGTCACATTGATAGTGGTCCCCCAACTGCGTATGAAGGGCCAGGAGATGCCGAAGCGTTTCTTAATCTGATGCGCCGCTCCAGGATTCACAATATGCATGAACTAGGTGTCTCCCTTCGTCAGCCCAACGAAGGAGAGAAAAAATGACGTTTTTATGTATTGCAAATCTTTTATCTATAGGGGTCCACTTCCCCCTTTATAAATAAAATTTTTCTGTTGACCTCATCTATTGACGCGTACTTGTTTATGCACTTCTTTTGACTGCTTCTGTGGTTGTTAATTCCCAAGAAACAAACCAACACGTGGCATTTGTCTTGTGGTTACGAGAGCCTTTAAATAGGATCTTCTCCCGATATAGACTTATCCCAACAGTTTTTTTTTCAGTCTTTATAAATAGCCGAGAATGTTTCATATACTCTCGTACTCATTCCTCTGAAGATAACTTTCTGCGATGTTGTTCTTCAACAAATGACAATAGCGAAGCTTTCCAATGGCGTTCCTTTGTATGCCCAGTCATTAGACGCAGATTCAACCACCATTAGAGCCAAACCATTGGACTCAAGTGGTAAGTCCGATCGTAAGCAAATATCTGTCTTCGAATTTTTTTGTTTGAAAACAGCTATTTTGCGAGCATAAAGCCTTGCTGAAGCACTGGCGTAAAAACCTTGCTGAAGCACCGGCGTAAAAAGTCTTGCTGAAGCAAATGGCGTAAAAGCCTTTGTGAAGCACCGACGTAAAAGCCTTGCTGAAGCAATGGCGTAAAAGCCTTGTTATATCACTGGCGTAAAAGCCTTTGTGAAGCGCCGGCGTAAAATCCTTGCTGAAGCAATGGCGTAAGAGCCTTGTTGAGGCACTGGCGTGAAAGCCTTGCCATCTGTTTATTGTTAGCGTTTAATACGCATCTGATGATACTTCTGTCTAAAACACTTTTTCTTCGTTGTTTTCTGCAAAAGCTTGGCTGAAGAGCTTTTTCAGAACTGGCATTGGTGACTTTGATGCTGTGAAGAGCGTTCTTCTGACATCAACATCAGGGAGCTCATGCGCTTTTGACGCGCAAATCAGACAACTCAGAACTCTTCGTAGGATAGAAGGGTCTTCCTCTGTTGGTAAGAAGAGCCTTTATACACGGAGAGTTGGATGGTGGAGTCAACTCTACCCCGAGAAATCGGGTAGTAGAGTTCCTTTCACGGCAGAACTAGAAATTGTATCCCAATGCTGGATACATTCCTATCTCCTTTGGAAGGCCGCCCTTAATCCACCAGTTGTATTGGCAGCAACACGCCTTCGGGCTGCCATACTCTGGGGTTCTCCTCTTTTCTGAGAGAGAAGACCAGAGTTTGATTCCTACTGTCCTGGTTGCCACTGGGGCTCAGACAGTAAGGAATTGACACCAACAACGAATCCGACAAAGAAGATCCGAAGAAGAAATAGATCTCCATTAGGTTATCATTGTGTGAATAGAATGAAAGTCTTAGATATAATAGATTTCCATTGTAAAGAAAAGTCTAAGAAATGTAATAGACTTTTATGGTGATATGAGAGTGGAAATGATAATTCTTCTATGCTCAATGATTTGTATCTATCTGGATGTAATATAGACATGATAGATAATGAAACCTTCTTTTCTGATTTAGAGTACACAATACTATCAGAGGTAATATGGACATGACAGTGTGTGAGAACTCAAAAGAAAATTAGATTAATTTCTATACAGAGGTCAAATGGAAAATGATAGATAAGTAGGTAGATTTAGCATTTATCCAGAGGTTATGAAAACATGATAAATAACGAATCCCACTTTTTAATCAATTGATAGAAGATTTAAAATCGCTCTCCCAAGAGACAAGAAGTCAGCTTAACCAAACCTTGGTAGCTGGGGAATAAGAAGACAGATATTGTGAGCATATACGTCAAAACGGTGGACGAATTAACGTATTTCTTGGGAACAGAAAGGACGATTCAATTCCATAATTAAATGGATGAACCTGGTAACACGAACGGACGAGTCTTTTCGAAAATAAAAAGTCATTTTCAATTTCAGAGACCAGTTCATTAGTAATCCTCCTCTATAAATAGGTGAGAATTCTCTGTAATCATTTCATTCTTATTTTTACTCCTCTATTGGAAATGTCTTCCGAGGATGTACAACAAAAGAATGAAGTCTTCAGGAACATTGAGGACGTCATTGAGACGTGCCCTGCTGAGCCAATAGTGACGGGTCCGACCGAAGTAGACAACAGTTCTTCTACGCCCAAGCCACCCCAAGACATCTTTACTTTCTTAGTAGAGCCAGGAAAAACTCCTGAAGAAGAATCATTGAGGATGACCGTCTGTAAAATTTGTATGGGTTCAGGAAACGATGCCTTCTATGCATTGGCTGACTATGTATTCAATAAGGAAGGGAGTGGCCCTCGTCCTTAATCTTTTATCTTGAACAAAAATAATAATAAAAGAAGTTTTATTTTTGTTCTGTCTTCTCTTTTTAGACATAGTATTTCTTAAGAAATTTGCCATTGATCGGCAGCATGAGTAGATCTCCATTGGGTTTTGACAACCGATAGGCACCATTGGAGAACACGGACTCAATTACATACGGGCCTTCCCATTTCGCTTGGAATTTCCCTTTGCTTTTGTGAGTCATCACCATTGGTCTCCGAACAGCTAATATAAGCTCGCCAACTTTGAATACCCTCTCCTTGACTTTACGATTAAAAGTTCGAGATATACGGGCTTGATATAGCTCAATATACTGTTCTGCTTGAAGACGCTTCTCGTCCAATCCTTCAAGTTCTTGGAGTCGTAAGCGATCATTATTCTTTGTAGTTAGCTCATTAGCAATAGCAATTCGAAGAGAAGGGATCTGGATTTCCAATGGAAGGACAGCTTCACATCCATAAACCAGTAAAAATGGTATAAAACTAGTAGGAGTCCGGACCGTTGTTCGATATGCCCATAAACATTCTCCAAGCTTCTCATTCCAATCTCTTTTATTAGAAGAGACAAACTTTTTGAGAAGTTTGATGATCGTTTTGTTGAAGGCTTCAGCTAAACCATTAGCAGCTGGATTATAAGCCGTAGAAGCCAGATTTTGAATTCGATTTTTGTCACAGAACCGATAAAATGCCTGACTGGCAAATTGTGGTCCATTGTCATGAATTATTCGTCGAGGAATCCCGAAGCGATAAATGACATGATGTTTAATGAAGCTGATTACATTAGATGTTTTCACTTCAGCAAGGGGAACTGCTTCTGCCTACTTCGAAAAGTAATCGGTTATAGCTAGTATAAACCGATGTCCTTTGACAGAAGGAGGGTTAATAGGACCAATGATGTCCATACCCCAAGCTTCGAAGGGCCAGGAGGCTGCTGTAGGATGTAGAAATTCAGACGACTGATGAATAAAATCAGCATGAATCTGACATGCTTTACATCTTCTGGCATAGTCTATAGCATCTGCTATCATAGAGGGCCAATAATACCCCATTCTTCGAATGCGATCTTGCAACTTTGGACCCGGTTGATGAGCACCACAGACACCATCATGAGCCTCACACAATATTTGTTTGGCTTTACTTTCTGAGAGACAGTGCAGCAAGAGTCCGTCATATGAACGACGATATAGCATATGTAAAGACGAATCATAATAGAATCGAAACGATCGTCTCTTAATTGATGCAGCTTCTTTAGGATCTTCAGGCAAAATCCTATGAACTGTATAATCAATGAATGGAGTTCTCCAATCTTTCTGCTGGGAACTTGCCTCTGTAACATAACTTTATTCAATATGCAGATTACTCTTCACACAGAACAAGTCTCGGTCCAATAAAGTAATTGTATTTTGCCTTCGGATTGGGACAGCCAAGTCTGCAGCTAAGCTGGCAAGAGCATCAGCCTCCATATTCTGAGAATGTGGTGCAAATTCAATAAAGAATCCTTTGAATGATAGGACCAACTCGACTACCACCTGATGATAGGGGATGAGATCAGGATTTCTGACTTCATAAGTCCCTCTAACTTGATTAACGATCAATTGAGAATCTCCATAAGCCTCTAAGAATTCAATATCCAATTATTTTGTTACTTGGAGACCAATCAATAGAGCATTATATTCTGCTACATTATTAGAGCATGGCTCATTAAGAGAATAGGCACGGTATATGACCATTTTGTCAGGAGAAACCAAGACAATTCCTACCCCAGAGACAATATTGCCTTTAGGTCCCACTCGTGATGCCCCGTCAAAATATAATTGCCATATATCATTCTTCAAAGTCATGTTACAATCCACTACTTCGTCAGGAATGTCTTTATATAACTTCGAAGTTTCAGGTATAGGATGAGCAGCTAAGAAATCAGCTAACGCTTGGCCCTTCACTGATTTTTGAGGCACATAAACCATGTCATAAGGAGTGAGCAACATCGCCCAGGTAGCTAACCTGGAATTAAGAATGCTCGATTTTCTCATCAATACCCGAATGAGATTTATTCTGGAGATGACATGAATAGTCTGTCCAGTGACATAATGCCTTGTCTTTTGGATGGCAAAAACCAAAGCTAGACATTCCTTTTCCACAGGAGTATATCTGTGTTCAGCTCCGACCATCATTCTGCTCAGATAATATATTGCTTGTTCATGACCCATATCACTTTTCTGTGTCAGAAGAGCGCCAAATGAATGATCCAAGGCTCGAACATATAGCAAAAATGGTCTTCCTATCACCGGAGGTACCAGAACATGCGGGTTTGTAAGATATTGCTGCTACGCCAAGCTCCAGCACAGAAATGAATCTCTTAGTTGAGATTTATACTGACACCTTTTATAAAAGCCTGACAACCCTGATAAAAATGGTCCTGAATAAGGGCCTCAATTATGAGACTTTGAAGACGGCAATGGCTTCGACCATCAAGAATGTTGCTATATTTAACGATGCTGAGAGAGCCGCAACATTGGAGAAGATTGTGGAGGACCTTGAACAGCCAGTCAGAGAATATCTTAATCTGTTAAATAAGACTGTTGAAAGTCTCATCGAGGAAGAATATGACGCCTTAACAGCTGATTATCTTGCTCGGAAGACCACCTATAATGAGTCTCTCCATAAACATAGTCTGAAGGTTGCCAAAGAGAAGGCCTTTTTGGCTGGAATAAAGCCTGCTTTACATGGTCACAGAATAGCTTATGATGCTCTGAACATAGACATTCAGAACAAAAATGATAAAATCCGTGCAGTCGAGGCTGAATTAGCTCGCTTGAAGGCTGAAAGGGAGAAGATGATCGAAGATCGAAATCTGTACCTCACCTAGAGCTCGATTTTAGAAGAGAAAGCCTTTGGAGCTGAATTGACTATCAGGACCCTTGATGAAGCCAAAGAGGGTCTGATAACTACCTTCGCCAAACTTTCTTGTATTTGCACCCCTGATGCTCGACGTGCTGAGACTACCAAGAAAGTCATGAGCTCTTGTGGTAAGCGGCTAGAAGAGCTACAGAAGTTACTTCAAGATATTTCTGCTCCACCTTGAAAGAGCTCCTTGTAATCTTTTCTTTTATCTATTTTGCAATGTTTCCAAGATGAATGAAATATATATTTTGTGATCCTATCGTTTATTTGGAACAATAGGTATGAGATAGAAAATACTTATCAGAGGTTATAGGAACATGACAAGTCTTTTAAACTCAATGTATTATATCTATCCAGAGGTAATATGGACATGATAGATAATAAAATCTTATTTTCTGTTTTTAGAGTATACAATACTATCAGAGGTAATATGGACGTGATAGTATGTAAGAACTCATAGAAAAGTAGATTAATATCTATGCAGAGGTCAAATGGACATGATAGATAGGAAAAACAAGTAGGTTTTAATATTCATCCAGAGGTCTTGAGAACATGATAAATAATAAATCCAATTAATCGAATGATAAGATAGAAGATTAATTTCTGTTTGCGAGTATACAATATTATCAGAGATAATATGGACGTGATATCATGTAAGAACTCATGATAGAAAAGCAATTAGATTTGACATTTATTCAGAGGTCTTGATAACATGATAAATAACAAATCTAAATTCATATACCAACTTGTAAGATAAAAGAAAGAGATGAGTAATCAGCTTAACCAAACCTTGGTAGCTAAGGAATAAGAAGACAGGTGTCATTGAAGATATACTCCATTATTGATAAAAGAATAAATGAATTAATATATCTTTCAAGAAAAAAAATATCATCCTCAAGGATCATTCTCAAATGGTTCTGATTCATCATCGGCTTGAACCATATTGACTGAGAATATTTGCCCAGATTCACAATATGAGGAACGAGACATATCGGAATCGATGAATAGAATTTCTTCCGAATCTGATGATTGCGAAGAGCTAGAAGAGAATTCTTCTTGTATATCGTCATTAAACATGTGGGACGGATCATATCCTAACCCATGACGAGTCTTCTGGTAAAACGGATCACCACATAATGGTAGTCGTCTACCCTTGCCTTGATTAAGACCTTGTATAGTCTTTAAATCATATCCCATATTCTGGATAATCTTGATAGATTGTTGACTATATTTGTCTATTCGGATTCTTCCTTTATCTTTATCCATCAGATTATCTGTCTGAGTAACAGAGATATTTCTAGCCAGGCCAAACACAATTTGGCATTTGTTTTTCTTATCAGACGGGACCACGAAATAGGATTCTTCGTACCGTCTGAAAGTTACGCAAGCTTGTGATGAAGCGGCTACAGGAAGCAGATAGGGAGAAGATGTCAAGAACTTTTGAGCATAAGGTCCGACATCGACATGAGGAGAAAAAGAATTCTCCTTATGATCAATGTATAAAATTTCTTCCGGTTCTATGTTGTATTTATATTGATGACTTTGATTATCAGAAGATAAAGTCATTCTCTCAATAAACTTGACAGCCATATACTCGAAAAGGAAATCTTCATTGATACCAAAAAGTACAGAATGATCAATATTTATATCATTTACAATCTGATTGCTACGCTTCGGATTAATCAACAGTGGACCATCATCCGTCTTCTGCGTAGATTTGCCAAGATTGATAATCAATGGTGATTCTAGATCATTCTTACAAGAAGTACGCCCTTTGACCTTGATCATAAAAGGTTGAACTTGGCTCTTAGTAGGAATATTTATTGATTCCTCAGATGAAGTTTGAGTTCTTCCTTTAACCTTGATTATCAAAGGTTGATCATTGACAGGTCGGGATTGGATTCGTCCCTTGACTATGATCTTCAAAGGTAGCTTCTCTGGCGGAATAGACTGATCCTCAGATGATGATTGATCTTCAGCCATGTCTGATATCTCTTTCACATGGTCTTGTTTATAAAGCCTTGAATCAGAGAAGTAGGCTTCGACACCCTTGAACGGATTAATATCAGCAAACTCAGTTTTCACAACTCCTTGGGAGTCCACATACTTGAAACATTGGTGAAGAGTTAAAGGCACAATATTGTGCTCATGAATCCACGGTCTTCCAAGAAGAATATTGTAGGATACGTCCGAGTTGATAACATAGAAAGTTACCATAGTTCGAAGATCACCAATCTGAATCTGCAGACGAATCTTCTCCAGTGGTTTGCTCTTGCCAGAGTTAAAACCGACTATCGTAGTACTAGCGTAAGTCAGCTCACTAGTAGGAATCCTCAGGGGTCTTAGCATACTCTGAAGAATTATACTAATTGAAGACCCAGGATCAATGTAAATCCTATCAATTTCAGTGGATCCGATATATCCAGTGTATCATAGAGGCCTATCATGCTTGTTGTGTTTCAATAGCATATCCTCTTGTGTAAAGGTGATGTTGGGAATTGCTTCCATCATACTATGACATTACGGACATGACACTGGTATATTATCAGGAGTCTTGAGTTGAGCCAAGCATGAATCTGCTTGAAGTAAAGCTTCGCTCAAAGTCTCTCTGCTTTCTCTGGAAAGGCGAAGCAGTTCAAATATAGATAGTCTAGCCGGAGTATTGGCTAACTGAGCTAGAATGTCAAACTTATAAGGCTTCATCACCACCCCCTGACTGGAAGCAGACTTCAATGGAATATCAAAGCGTACTGCCTTCTGTTTCCCCTTTTCAACCACAAACGGTTTAACAGGAACATGAGAAGGTTGAACTGATAGAGTTTCCACTACATCTTCTGCTTCTTTGGAGGATCCCTCATAGTCTTTTTGGTACTCTTTTCCAGATCTTATACCAGCAAAAGTTTCTTCTTCAGACTCAGGAGAAGAAAGTACCATATTACAGGATTTAGTCTTTCTTCCCTTAGCCTTCTTCTTGTGCGGGTTGTTACGAGGAACTTCAGAACCCAATCCAGCAGTGGGATTCTGATTTTGAATTTGTAAAGGAAGACATATTCCTTTATCATAATTCAAACTTTCTGCCTTTTGAAAGTCGTAACCCATCTTCCTCATGAGAAGGATAGATTGCTGACTATACAAGTGGATAGGCAGTGAACTTTGGACAGGTGTTTCAGCACAGAAAAAAGAAAGAAACTCTACAACTACAGGAGAATGAAGCATAGATGTCTCTGTAGTTAAGGGAGGAGAAGGATTCGGGATACGAGGAGAAATCCCTGTTGGAGCTTTGTCATAAGCAGCAAAGACTTGTTGTGCCCGGTATAAAGGAACACTATTCATGGCTAGCCACTGCTGATGAGTAAGCTTGAGCTTGGTAGGAGGAGCTAGACTTGGAGGACAGATGTTTAGTCCTTTCAGTCTATCTTCTAGAGGAAGGCCATCCCATAGATGATCCAAGTCATCCGGATTTGGAATAACATGAGAAATCATGTTGCAGGTTTTGAGTTTCTCACCTTTCTTGGATTTTAAAGTTTTACCTTCATTTTCCAACTCAGGTACTAAGTCAGGATGTACCCACATGATTTCACCATTCTTCAATGTGAGCGGCAGCAATCCTGTATTTTCTTCCCTGGCAGGCGAGATATTCACGATCTTCATCGTCGCCTTCGGAATTGGGATAACTCTATCTGGGACTTGCTGTGGAGGAAAATCCTCGAACTGAAGAGAAACTATATTGGTCGTAACCGTATGGTCATCATTGGTTAAAGCGATATCGCCACCATTTATCAGTTCTTGGATCTTCTTTTTCAAAACATAGCAAGCACTGGTAGGATGATTAATATATCTATGATAGATACAATATTTGGGATTGTCAGTCAGATTCACCTCATTAGGCCTTTTTGGCTCTGGAATCTGAAGTTTACCACTTTTCACCAGACATTGAAATATCCCTGGGATATTACTTTCGTCAAAAGATTATTCTTCCTTTGGCCTGGAAGATTCCTGATTATTTGGCGTCATTTTGTTCTTAGAAAGATTGACCATAAGAGTATCTTTTCCTTTCACATTACGATTGCCAGGATTATTACCAGGATTACTTTTCTTCCCATTATCTTCTGAAGCGAAAATCATCCCGTGTTCACGAGCCAACCTACCATTGGTCTCGGCAGAAACTGCTGCTATGATAAACGAAGCCCAATCTGTGAATTGGGAACCCGTGAAGACAGCAATGGATGGTCGCAGATTCATCTTGCATGTATCAATCAACGCTAAATCTGGCATACCAGGAGGCATCTTTAGAGTAGCCTGTCGAAAACATTCAATGAACGTCCGAGTATCTTCTTTCTCCTTTTATTTGATTTCTATCAAGGAGGACATGTTCATGTCCATACCTCCTTCATAGAAGCGGGAGAGAAACATTGCCTTGAATTCGTCAAAAGACGAAATAGAGTTATCGGGTAAGCTACGATACCAGTCGTAAGCTGAACCCGTCAGGCACCCGATGAACACTCGAATGAGAAGAGCATCATTTTTCTGCAAGTGTACAGTCATAATATCAAAGCAATTGATATATTGACTGGGAGATGCTTTTCCATCGAATAAAACCATAGATTGTGGCTTGAACTTCGGTGGAAAGGGTACATCATTCCAATGAGGAGGATAAGGTTGCTTAATCCCTAACCTCTGGAGCTGATCTTTGTGCCTCAAAACTTCAAACTGTGTTTTGAGTTCACGCACTGCTTGAATGGCTTCACTGGTTTGAGGAAGCACATTTGATTGAATAGTCGTTGGATGTACCATAACCCCTACTGGAGGTGGTACATCTTCTGGAATGATGGGATCTGGAGATGCAAAATTTTGATTAACAGCAGGCTCTTGAATATTCAAAGGTATATCAGCCCCTTGACTATCTTGAGTTTGTGCTGCTACTGGTACCGGAGTTATTACTGTAGGTTGAGCAGTTTGCTGATTCAAAATTATCTGATGCATGCTTTACACCATGTTAAGCATGTCTTTCAATGATTGCTCCATGGCAGTGAGACGTTGTTCCGTATTAGCAGATGACGTCTCTGGTTCATCTCCAACAGCGTAGGATTCAACCTCTCTTAAAGATATAGAGGGATTAGTATAGAAGTATGAATCCACACTATCGGTATCATATTCAAAAGATTGAGTACCCCCAGCTTCTGAATCAGAAGTCTACAATTGTCTTTGTTTTCTTGATCGAGTATTCTGATATAATCCTTCAAAGGAATCAAGAAGCCTGTTGAACTGTTGTTGACCTGGGGTTTAGGACATATTCCGTATTGGATGTCGTCCTCTGTTAGTATGAGATGCCATGTTGACTGACAAATATGACAGCTCATGTTCTTGGTCTTCAGCTTGATGTTGAGGCGAGTTAAAACTTAAACGATCAAAAACTGACCGTTTTGAAGCCGAACAACAACAGTTGATCACAACCTGGTGATATTCACAATGGTGTTCTTCTTGGGGGAATGTCACCGGAGATTGTGTATTCTTACGCTTTTGCATTAGCAATTCACGTAAGTCAGAAGGAGTGGAGGGAGTAGTCTTCTTTATTACATTAGGGGTAGAAAAGCGTTTAGTACCCTGTGTATAAAGAAGATTATTGGCAGCATTCGCAGAACCAAACTGTACATTTTTACGCGTTTGGAGTTGTGTGCGTAAATCTTGAGATTTAGCACGAAGGACTCCATCTTCATGGTGCGTAATTTGCAAGTTTGGTACTTTGCGTAAAGCAGTATAAGAAGGTTGTTGGTGTAGGACAGAAGTTTTACCAACAACATTTTTACGCTGCACACGTTTAGGTACATTCACATTCGATGTGCAAACATCGTTGTGAATTTTATCTACACTGTCACAGACAGGAGACTTACCTTTACGCGTAAAACGTAAAAATTGATTATCTACCACGTCACAAACGGAAGATTTACCTTTACGCGAGGAGCGTAATTTATTTGGGCCTACCACGTCACTGACGGGAGACTGATTCTTACACTCAGAAGCATAAACTTTAGAGTCTGCCCCATTACGAATGGGAGATTCATTCTTATGTACTAAGCGTAAAATTTGGTTCTTACCCACTGAGCGTAAAACTTGATTCTTACGCAGTGGGCGTGAAACCTGATTATCTTCACCGTTACAAATGGGAGATAAATCGTCAGACTTTGAGTGCAACTCTGAAGTAAGGACTGCCTCGTTACGAACGGGAGCCCCTACGACAGGAGTAGGAAGAATTCCCTTGTCATCAGAAGCAACAGAGAGATCAGAAACCACTTTGGATTTGGGAATCCAAACTTTTCGTGCTTTGCGAGACTTTTGAACATTGGAGTGGCGAGAACCACCCTAAGTTCGAAGCATTTCTTCATAGGCAGTCTGGTCGAAGTGCACAACCAGAGTCTTCTTGGTCGAACCGACCGAAACATCATCATATTGAGCAATCGCCTCCTCGTTAGAGGAGAAGGTATTCCCCAGCAGAGTCGCCATTTTGTTTCACTTAACAAAAATGCCAGGAAAATTGGCTTTTGAAAATAAAACGAGAAAAAGTACAAGAAGTACAAATTTGATTCTGAAAAAGTATTGCTATAGAAGTCTGATCTGTAAATGATCACTTTGTTCCTTGGACCATATGATGATGATAAAGATCGCTGCTTGAAGTAGAACAACTTGGAAGAACTAAGTCACCAGAAAGGTATCGACGCACTTGGGCACTGATGGCGAGGCCGAATGCTTTCCTGCTTTGCTTCACTCTGTTCTGAAAGAAAAGTTGAAGAAGAATGCTCTGGAGAATCAAAATCTCGAAGTTCTGATCTCTGTATTCTCTCCTGTCTCTCTGTCCCTGTCTGATGAGAAAAATAAGTCTATTTATAGACTTGGGCTCTGGTGCGTAAAAACTCAGCAAAAGTTCCGCCTTTACGCTAACAACCGCCACCCACGATCAAAGTCATCCTCTGTATACGTTGACACGTGCCCCATCAATTCAGTAAGAATAGGATGCACGTACACACGTTCTTCGGGATGTGTGGCATAAAAGCCATGTAGGCAAACCACGTTCCAAATTGATCAGAAAGAACAGGGCATAAAAATAGCCTCAATATACTCTGAGCGTAAAGCAATAGATTGAGCGTAAAGTAGCTTTGACGTAGACTTCCCGCGTAAAGTGGTTGTTAAATAACCTTGAGCATAAAAATAGCTCAAATAGACTTTACGCACACGTCAACTGTTGAGCGTAAAAGCTCGTATAGTCCTCGTGCGTAAAAGAAGCCATATTGTGAGCGTAAAGTAGCTCAATCCACATACTAAACGACAACATTGGTCTCTGTATAAAACAAATCCCTTTGAATTCTGTGATATATGCCATCATTAATATCTTCATGTCAGAGTTTGCATTAAGACTTGACAGCTTTGTCCAGCGTAAAAGTGGCTAGCTTGTCTTGGGCGTAAAATGATAGGTGTTGACCCGAGAGTAAAGTGATCAACCTGCTTTAGGCGTAATAATCATTTAGCCTTGTCTTAGGCGTAAAGATACTAGCCTCTCTGTGGTGTAACGTAGATCAACTTTGAGTAGAATGATCTATCACTTTGGCTCTTTCTGTGAAACACTTTTTACACTCCTACAAATGGCCGAATCGCTATGATGCCCATTAACAACAAATTCCTGAAGAAATACCATGTTTGAAAGTGTGTACTGTATTTCTTAACAAATATTATACATACTTCAAATCTTTGAATCTCCAGTGGAGTCTATCCAGAGTGACAACATCATCACTCCATCATTGCAAACATAATCTTTTGAAACCCGATTATTTTAAAAGATATATTGTTCTTGAGTCCCAGTTGGCTCAAGAATAATCAATAGATGTACAAATTTACGTCCACATTACCTCTGAATTCTGCTATCTACATTAATGACTCGTCACATCCACATTACCTCTGATGATATCCAATTCAAAATAACAATATTGCGAGTTATATTCTGTCATGTCCATATTACCTCTGAACATATATAATAAGTATTGTTATTTTCAAGAAATATGTCATGTTTAGAACCTCTAAACATATTTCTTATTCCTATCTATTACTTGTGTCATAAACAGATACATAATAAGTAATAGAGCCACAAAAAGTTTATCAATATTATTATTCCAATGACGTGCAAAACATCAAAATTGTACGTTCAGCAGAACAAAACAAATTGTCATAATTTGATAGCTTCATTTGGGAGGCTGAGTGCTAAGTTCAATTATCATTCTCTTCAGAGCATCAGCCCTCTCTGTTCTGGAATCAAGCACCCATTGCCTGGCCAAGGCCCTTCCAGATTCTGGATCAAAAGATTGTAGTGAGTTGACTCGGTGTTCAATTTCAGTACTCTAAATTTTGATGAATTCATCTCGCTGCCTCCTCAAATCATCAAGATGGCTCGTGGTAGCTTGGTACATTTCATGTACCTCTTCTTTATGCCTCCTGGCTGCTCTAAGTCTCTCATGAATCTGGGCCATCTCGGCTTCTAACTCTTGCAAATGAGTTTGGCACTCGGTCTCTTCTTTCTCTTTCTTTATGGCTTCAGTCTTATAACGTTCAACAGAAGAAGCAGTCTTGACAATGCTAGACTCCAACTCTACAGATCGCGTTGAGAAGACAACCACAGAATCTTCTAAGGCTGCTTGTCGTGCTGCAAACTCGTACGCCATCACCTCACATTTAGCATCTACGAGACGCTGGATATTGTCTCTTGTCAGATCTTGTTAGGATTTGATAGGATCTTCGAGTGCATCCAAAATGTGTTCTATGAAGGTGACCCTATTCAAATTACCAATATTTTGGATAGCTTCAATAATAAAGGAGGTAGTTCTCCTTACTGACTCATAGGGGAGGCCTTTCTCCAAGACCATCTGAATAATAGGTCTTAAGGAAGTAAAAAAAGCGCTGGTATAAGTTTCGACGATGATATTTGTCATCGTCGATACACCAGGAGTAGCCACTTTAGTCCAAACCCCTCCTTCTGCAGAAGAAGATAGAATCACGAATTGTGCACCAGGAGATCTCGGTGCTGGAATCCTCGAAGAGCTTCCTTCTCCAACCTAAGTCCCTATATCCAGAGGAGCCATAGTTGAGCTGAAACTGAATGCTATAGATGCCAATGAAGCTATAGCCATTGTCCCTATGGGACCCTCTGCAATCAAGAAGCACAATCATTATATATTATGTCAAACAACATCAAAGAAGCCAAGGCAAATTAAATTAGAAGTTTAACTGAGCCCGGCAACACATACGGGGTCTCACGAGGCACGATATCTCGCTCTGTATAGAGCCTCATCGTGGTGTTTTCAGAGACAGCCGCTTGGTTGCTCCCATCCTCTGAATTGTCTGACATAAAATGGCCGTTTTTGGCCTCTGAGTTGGCTTGGCCACCTGGGACTGCAGCTACCTCTGCCTCCTCTGTCTCAATAACAACATTAGTTGGAGTATGGATCTCCTCATCATCAACTTCTTTAGGGCTTTCGTGGCCCTCATCTTCAGTAGGGTATTCTTTACCCTACGCAACAGTTTGGCTATCTTCAGCTGTTGGATTTTCATCTTTTTGGATTACTGTTCGATCTTTCGAAGCAGCGTTTCCAAGATCTTCCTCAATCAGATCATTACTGAGGTCACAGCCATCTAGCGCCCTTATCCTCTCTTTGTCTTTCTGAGAGGGTACAGGAGTTTGAGTCATAGAGGAAACTGAAACATTCAGAATGTCTTCAGGAGATATGATCTCCAAAGTTTCCTTTGTAGGGAAAGGTAACATTATTCCTGCCGTAGCAACTGCAGTCACTGGAACGATGACCTATAAAGATGTTGGTTCTTCCGCTGCAACATTTGAGGCCAGAACATTCATCGCTGGAGTCTTTGCGAAGAGAAAATATATATAATAATACAAATTTCTAGTAAATTAATGACTGGAAGGACAAGAGTATTACCTCTGGGGAGTGGGTCCTGTGATGACAAAAACAATTCTGGTTGACCAGGGGACTATCTTGGCACTAAAAATGTAAGTGAAGCTACAGTTTCTTGTTGCTCAACTTCGGTGGTCAACAGTCTTCTCCTCGTTTTGCGTTTAAGCGGTATTGGAGGAGATCCTTCAGATCTAGAAGGTTCATTACGTGCGTTTGGTCTCCTACTAGTCTCCTCAGAAGGAACTCTACTTTCTGTTGGGATCAGAGAAAGAGTTGTTTCTATTCTTCCAAAAGAAATCTCTGCTTTAGCTTGTCGTGTCTGGGATCTAGTCCTCGCTGCAGGCTGCTCAGTAATGATAATTGTTTCTTTTGTCTTCATTCCCTGAGCCTTAAGAGGAGAAGGGGGTTTAGCTGTGACAGAAGGGGTAGGTAATTCCTCGACTCTTCGTCTTTTGCTAGTCCCTTTTGTGGGAGATTTTTTTTCTGCTTCTTTTGGAAGATTTCTAGCGGTTCATTACCTCGTCAGGGAGGCCAACGAGGGTAGCTTCAAGAGGCTCATCTGTAGGAGCATTCTCTTCAGCTTCTCTGAATTCTAGGATGGTTCTAGCCCCCAACCGTGATCGTTTGGCACTTACAAAACTATTAGACAGGGTAAATCCCTCAAAGAAGGTATTGGCCGAAGTATAAAAGTTTGTGTATGTATATAACATACACGGGCCCATCTCAGGAGTAGCATTAGGCATTGAAAAAGTAGCTTTGGTGCCCCTAGCGCTGTAATACCTCCATCCTCTAGTGCCATCGATAAAATAACTAGAAGCTTTCAAACAAGTAGTGGCGTTGACAACATATATTTGATCGTAGCCGAATTGGCGGGCAAATCGGCTAGGTAGGTACGACTCTAGACTACATTCACCGCCAAATCGATATACCAGGTGTGAAGGTCTGATCATCTTCAACCACATGAAGGCAGCTAGTGGCGGACGAGCAACCATAGGCTCTAGATCCATAAATAAAGGAGGAAGATCTCGGATCCATGAAGTGGGGGAACGCAGTAAAACCTCCATTCCGAACCCATATTCAATGCTTTTCGGTAGTCGACAAGAGAGTTCACTTTCCACCGGCATGTGGCAAAACGTCGGATGAAGTCCCCTCCTATGATGCCTAGAGCCGGATCCATCAAAATGAGGCTATGTAACAAAAACCAGCCAAACAGATAAGTGTACGGCATTTCAGTACGCGAGAAATTATCCTGGGTACTAGGATCTGTCATCATAGTATCTGTGAAAGAGCGAAGACCCATATTCAATCGACAAGTTGTCGCAGAGGGAATGTCCATCTTGTGCCCGTATACTAAACGCACAGTGGTGAATAGTACATCGCGATGGATCCTATCAACAACACTGGCTCCGGGGACCACGAATCGTCGCAGCGACACAGATAAGAAGCCAGCCAGAGTTGCTTCTCGAGACATTCATCTCCCACCTTGTCTGATATAAGTCTCGATGGGATTACCAGCTATGAATCCATGCCAATCCTCTGTCAATTCTTTATCAGCATGTCGAGACCTTTCTATCAACTTCTGGATAGTACTGCGGTCGAGCGGCTCGAAGAAGCTAGGATCACAATACAGATGTTCTTGCACCTTATCTTCATGAATGTGGCCCATAAATAGATATGTCAACCATTTGGACTAATAGCTTGTCCCATGTGTATGGCTCTTGTATAGAACAGTGCAGATCATGAAGTGGCATAACAATTGTTCGAAGACTGCGACCATTCTTGGGCTCTTCTCGGCCAGAGGATCCAATTCTTCATTGGTTGGCACATACACCTCATAAGGGTTTTTACCCATGGGCAGATGAAAAATATACCGCATCTCGTAAAGAGCGAAGCCTATCTCTCCGTGAGGGGTCACAAAAGTGCCCGTTCTACTGTTGTATCTCTCTGCTAAGACTAAAAACAAGTTGGAATTGGTGCAAATTCCACTAAAAGTAGTACAAATCGGCTCATAAAGCTCCAAACCCAGCAGTTCATCTTTAAAGTTGTTCAGAGCCAAGATCGAAAGACGATTCCAATGTTTGTTCTCTAGACTCATCAAACCTGTTAGCCGTATATTCTTTTCTGGATATTTCCCTTCAGCCTTGGTAAACAGATTCGCGAAGAAGGGAATTCTAACTGGGATTAGTAGAGATGAATCCTCAGGAGGCATACAGCTTGGTTTTAGGCCCCTCAAATGAGTGTTGCTTCTCTCTGATGAGCTATAGAATATATCCTTATTTTGGAGACCTAGTCTATGGTATATCTTCCTCACTCTGGCCTGCTGAAAAGGAGTTAGGTCCCAGACCATATTATGATGGAAGCGGGCATGAGCATAACGGGATAGTGACAGATGTCTCGTCATGTCAATAAGATGAATCAATCTATTCCCATTTTGATATACTCAATTTTCTCATTTCGCCTTAGGTTGGCAGTCTTTCTTGATAGTGTCGCCAAACAAGAAAGTCGGCTTCTTGTGAGGAACCTGATCTAAGCTTACGATGGGTTCACCATTTATCAGGAATAATAGGGTATTGTCATCCTGAGACCTTAACACAGCTCTCCGGGTCTTAGGAAAATCATATTGAGCAAAAGGGACATGTGATAGGTCTTCTTGATACTCAGACATTCGGAAAGTAGGTCTTACCTCAAATCAACTACAAAAGAAAAAAAAATTCAGAGTTAAACTCTTAAAAAGATAGTTTTTCTAAAAAATACCCTGCGCCAATCATGGATGGCGCAGGGTATAAAAAATAGTCCTTAGCCAGCGCATGCAAAATGACAATTCTCAAGTCAGATGGCGCATCAATCGATTAGCGTATGGTTTGCGCATAAGATGGCGCAGCATGCTGCAAATATGTCAGATGGCGCATGGCGTCATTGGTTATAATTTTTGTTAGCCCAACACTCTGAAAGAGGTAGCATAAGGTTCAGATGGCGCAAAGTATCGACCAACACTCTGAAAGAGGCGGTCAATTTTGGCCTATTGATCATGATATACGCAAATGGCACGAGAAGAGTCCGCTGTCATCTTCTCCGTTCAATTTCTTACCTTCTAAGGCTAGGTTTGCCTCTTCGACTCTTGCCGATGGTGTGATGTGCTGTAGCACCCTCAGTAAGGACACACACGAAGTGGCTCCAGCCACTTTCTTTCTCTTCTCGACAGTGGTAGATCTCTTCGGGGCCATTGTGATTGGTTGAAAACGTTGAAAGTTGAAGAAGAAGAAGAAGAGTTCGAGAGAAAAAAAATTTAAGTAAAAGTAATTTTCTTTCTCTTCTCAACTATTTATAGTCAAGCCTTAGACGTAACAGTCGTACGATCTACGCTTGAAAGTCGGGTCGGTTATGATCCTGTTCTGCGCCAAACACTTCTTATTCAAAGTATTCAAATTTTAAAGCTTTTTAAATTTGAAAACTTTGAACGGGGTCTTATAGAAGCCTAAAAAGTACAATCAGCATTAGGCGCTACTCATAAATAGTGCCAGCAATTAAATCATCAAGTGGCGCCAGACATCAGATGGTGCAGGACATCAATAGGTACTGGCCATCAAGTGGCGTTGCCTGCCACGTGGCCATCTTTTCGAAGAAGCTAAACAGTTATTGTGAAACCCATAGTTTATAATTATTTATTAAATAATGCTTTGGTATAATTATTATTAGTATTTCAAAATTATTATTATTATTATTATTATTATTATTATTATTAAATATTTTTGAGTGGAAAATGATTTCGAAAATATAACTACAACTTGAATTTTTGGATTCCAGACCCAGACCAAGGCCCGGGCCCATTTTTTCTATCTTTTTCCAAACCTGGATATTTTGACTTGGTTCATACCCTTTTTAAAAAAAAAATAAATAATAAAATCCTATCAACTACCCCTCTCACCCGCTCAGTCTCAGCTCACACCCCACGACCAAGTTTTCCCCCCATTCTCTTCCTACACTTCCTCACCTCCTCTCAATCCCCTTAAACTCCTCCATCTCACTTCTCCTTCTTCTTAAATAACTAACCCCCCTCATCTCTCTCCCTCACAAACCCTCACTCTCCCCGTTCACAGAACCCCACTCCCTCCTCGGCGCGACCCCGACCTCCCGTCGACACCCCACCGGCGCTGCCTCCCACAGCGCCCCTCTCCACTCGCCGCGCCCCGGCCAACCGCGTCCCGCCGGCCGACCGCCCCTGTCGCCGCCCCGCGCCGACTTCGGCTGGCCCCCGTGCGACAGCGCCCCCGCTGTCCCGCTGAACCAGCGCCCCCTCTGCGCTTTCGTGGCCGAGCCCTGGCCTTCCGCCAGCGTGTCCGCCTCTTCCCGCGGCCGTTCGAGCTCCCCGGCGTTTCACCGTCCAGATCCGCCCCGCGCCAGCCTACTCCGGCGACCCGTTCCCCTCTGGCCGCGCTTCCCGACAGCGCTGCCATTCCCAGCGTGCCCTAGCGCTGTCAAGTTCCCTGGTTGGTCTTGCGTACCCTATCTTCTGGAATTTTCGACGTGCTTCGGCGTCGTTGATTTTTAGCTGATTTCGGACGTTGCGGCTGGAATTATTCTTTCTATATTATCATCTGAGAGCTCTAGCCGAGCAACCCAAGGTATAACCTCTGCCCCGCCATTTTTATCTATTTTAGTCGATGATGAAATGGTTCCCGGTTCCCTTTGGGAATCCGGTATTAGCAACGTCGTATTTCCCGGGACTTTCGGAAAGGTCTCGTGGGTTATTTTGCATTCCCGTATTATTTC
The DNA here is from genome assembly GCA_029216955.1 of Iris pallida. Lineage (NCBI taxonomy): Eukaryota > Viridiplantae > Streptophyta > Magnoliopsida > Asparagales > Iridaceae > Iris > Iris pallida. The sequence goes on along the minus strand of JANAVB010010794.1, from coordinate 4,547,067 downwards.
GGGAATTTATTTGTGGTGTGTTCTAGTTTCTGGAAATTTTCGGGAACGTTCTGGTATTTGTGGAAATAGGAATCGGACTTCCGAAACTATTTCGGGTCGTCCCGATTATTTTGTGGATTGGCTGTGGATGTGTTTGATATATAAAATGTGGGTTTTTCCCTGGTTTGGGACTTGCAGGAATTATCGGCGACAATTTTCCAGTTTTTGGGTTGACCAAAAACAGAGGAGATGCTGCCCGATTTTTCCGTAAATCCCGATTTGTTTTCAAAATGAATATAAAAGGATTTTCGGATTTAATTTGACATTTTATGTGGGTGACGACCGTACCGGTCAGTGGACCCGGCTAAATGCAAACGATACCGGCCCCGCCTGGACGTTGAGGCAATTAGCCAAATATGAGGATCAGGACCATTATCTGAGACTTGAGTTTTACCAATATTTTGATATTTAAATTCGTTTACATTTATTAATATTTTTCAGTTAGGACTAACGGCAGTTTATTCTTATTTCAATTTATGTAAATAAATTGTAAATGGGCATAAGCCCAGCTGGCTGGTCTGTGACTGTAATAGCTTAGGATTTTTCTGTCTTTCTGGTTTTATGAGTTTTATTATTTAACGAATACTATGGTTTAAAGTGATTTCGTATAAAAATTAATTATTATTTTGTCACTAATAATTGACAAGTTTATTATATTAAATAAAAATCACGTATTTCTCACTAAACAAGAAAATTAGTTTTGTAATATATTTTATAAAAATTACCAAGTTTTCGTAATAATCTGGAACGACGAGTTTTCCCAATTCCAAGGTAGAAACGACATTTTCCCTCGTATTAAATCAACGCATATAACTAATCGCGTTTTTCTGTGTTAGTTAATTAAATAACTAAAATCGAGCTAGGACGCAAATAGAGATTGCAACTAGTATAGCTAAGTTGGTTAACCTGACAGTTGGGTCTATCTCTCGAATGTAGGAATTCGAGGACAACCCTAAAATCGTCACATCTCGGAATCTTCTTCCCCTCCAGTCACTTTACATTGAGGCAAGTATAGTTTATGTTAGTTTACAGTTATTTACTTAATCGTTTTACTGCATGTCTAAACCACGTCTCAAACACGAAACTCTCACCGAGAGTACTGTACTGTAACTACTGTAACTACTGGGGACTGGGGAATAGCGGGGGATTGGGGAATAGCGTAATAATTATGACCATACTGTAACAAAACCCCTTATCCATTACTGTAACAAACCCAAGCCGGTCATATGTCATTACCTATTCAAATCACTGATTTCTACTGTAACAAACCTGTTTTAAAACTGTTTAGAACTGCATGATTCTATTTCTTATTTAACTGTTTAATTAGCATGAATTGTACTTTGCTCCCTCCTGACTGGAGACAACATTTTAGGTAACACTGAGGATGACGAGCTATTCTATAATGGCTATTATGACCCGGTTCTCTACCCTGCGACGGTACCAGAGCCGTCTCTGGAGGACGCTGATCCTGGGACTACAGAACCAAATGCTTAGATAGTTTTTCTTTTCTTGGAGTTTGTAGTTTATTTCAGCATTTCATTTCCAGTTGTATTTCTGAATATTTTATCAAATAAAGTTTTAATTCCGAATAGAACAGTTGTGGCAAATGTACTTGTGTTGTTGTGAATACCTGCAATGGAACAGCTTACTGCCGCCGTCTCACCACGGTGCAGGCTGGGCATGGTCCGGTTCGACCCATTAAATTGGGATCGGGTCGTGACATGTTTTCAGTGGTGGCCCATGCAGGTCCAACAAACAACAACAACTTAGGAAAACCTATCTAGAAACAATTAGGACACTAGAACATTGATTTGTCACGACATAGGTCCGATTTATATATAAATAAATATTTTTGCTTGATTATAGACTGGTAGGCTACCTTGTTTATGTGTGCGTCCTAAACCTTCCAGAGAATGACCATTGACCAAATCCTGCTGGCGTTGAGGTGTCATATCCGGATCATACCCCATCTCATCAACCAAGCCCAGGGTCTTTTCCCTCGCGGCTGTTTGACCGTCCTCATTGTGCATCGAGTGAAGTTTTTCCCTACACTGGAGATTCCTACCTTATCTCCAACTGAGTTGCATTCCCTGGTGGATTATTCATTTTGTTGCTCCACCAGTACCAGCAATCATCTTCCAAATGGTTGTTTTATTTCAAGAAATCATGGAGTTCCAGAAAGCTCAAGATGAAGCCCAGCAGGAACAGAAGAATATCACGAGAGAAGACATGAAGAACGTCATGATGTAGCCTTAGTTATCCCCAACCAAGTTAGAGCAGACCTTTTGTCCTAGGAAGGATACCCCTGAATCTAGAAGATATTTGGGTCCCATCAAGTACTCTACTTTTCGGCAACCTTGTCGTAAGAAGCTATGGGCTTGTAACTAATGCATGAGGCCTGGTCATCAGGCCGTTAGTTGCCGCAAGAGATTGGGACAATGTTTGGCATGTGGATCTGCTGAACATCGGGTAAAGGACTGCCCTTATCTTTCTATCAAACCAGAGCTCATATCCCAGCAACACATGTTAGACCACAACCTAGGGACCCTCTTCCTATCCAGCAGACCCTGCCCTTACAATGAGGCGTGATGCATACTCGAGGTTCATAGAAAAGGAAGCAGTTGGAGACTGCTCTTACAAGAGCCAGAACCATGAGGAATAGTACCTAGAACCGCTGTATAGCATCATCTTTTTGGATGTCCTTAGATCAATCATAAGAGTTTTGCTGTAATTCTCCACAGGGATAGAAGTTTTTGTTACACCCTTATGGCAGATGTTTTCCTGATAGTCTCCCCGGATTATCCCAGATCTAGACATAGGATTCATCCCTGACTTAGCCCTGACTCTTTCCCTATTTCTAAAGGATGTTACAGAGTCAACCCGAAGTTGGCCAAGAAGATGAAGGACCAGATCAATGAAGGCTCTAGGATTTATTCAGAGTGGAACTTTACCTTAGGGAGTATCTATCTTGTTTTTGCCCAAGAAGGATGGAACAACGGATGTGCATCGATTACCAGACACTACAGAACAAGTACTTTCTGCCCGGATCGAGGATCTGTTTGATCTGGTTATGTGGAGTTAGGGTGTTTCGAAGTTTGACTTAAGATTTGACTACCATCAAATCAAAGTCAGGAAAGAGGACATTTCTAAGACGGCGTTCAAACACCAAGTATAGGTAGTTTTCTTTGGTCAGGACGTTAGACTGACAAATGCTCCTGCTGTGTTCATGAATTTCATGAACAGAGATTTTTCATGAGTATTTGAATCAGTTTATCTTCTCCATAGATAACATCCTGATATATTTGAAGATTGAAGAAGAGCATGAGGAACACCTGAGGACGTTTTGGAAACTTTGAGAAAAAAGAAGTTTATGGTAAGTTATCTGAACGTGGATTGTTGACAAGGTAGACTTTTGGCCATGTTGTCAAGAGAAGAAATTTCGATGGAAGATAGCTGTTGTTGAAGAGTGATATACCCCAAGTTCAATTCGGAAGGTTCTTGAACTTGGCCGGCTACTATCAGAAGTTCGTGAAGGATTTCGCCAAGATTGCTGAGCCAATGACGAAGCTCACCTGAAAAAAAATGAAGAGTTCATCTGGACGAAAGATTGCCAGTTAGCATTGAGGAGCTGAAGAAGAGATTTACCACTACACCAATCCTTGCGCTACCCGCAGGAACCGGTGGGTTCTCAATTTACAGCAGTGCCTCTGGAAGAGGACTGGGCTGCGTTCTTCAACAACATGGGAAAATAATTGCTTACACGTGTAGGCAACTACAGACTCATGAGAAGAATCATCCCACGCCTAATTTGAATTTACTGCAATTATCTTTGAAGCTATGGAAGCATGAGTTCTATGGAAAGGGAGTGAAAATATGTACGGGCTACCAAAGTCTGAAATATATCTTCACTCAGGAAGGGCTGAATGTTATTGAAGCAGACGAGGGATTTCGACATCAACCTGCAGTACCATTCGGGTAAGGATAATGTGGTCGCCAATGCACTTGGTCGGTACTGATGACGAAGTTCTTAACCAAGGACTAGCACCTGCTAGAAGACATCGAGAAGTTTGGACTGGAGGTTATACTATCTAGACGAAGCTGGATGCTGATTCAGTATTGATGAAGTTCGAGACTGAGGGACAAAAATCAAGAGAACGAAGTTTCAAAACGAGGCACTTTGCAAACTTAGAGATCAAGTGTTGGCAGGAACACTTGAAGGTTTCTCAAATCGCCAATAATGGAGCTCTGAAGAATGGTACGAGGCTTTTTGTACTATCTGGCGAACTGAGGAACGAACTAATGCAAGAAGCGCACCAGTATTCCATACATCCTAGCAATACGTATTGGGATATGCGTACTATTATTGGGTAGTATGGAATGAAGAAGGATGTATTCAGAATTGAGGTTAGATGTTTTATTTGTTAACAAGTGAAGGCTAGTCGACAGAGACCCGCAGGGCTTCTACAGTCGTTGGGCATTCCGGACCGGAAGTAGGAGCACATAACGATGGACTATGTGTTAGGTTTGCCTTGATTCCAAGGCGGGAAGAACACCAGTTGGATTATAGTGGACCGACTAAGTCAGCACACTTTATTCCCTTCAAGGTTAGTTGTTCACCGAGAAGTTGGCAGCATTGTACGAGAAGCACATCTACCGGATTCATGGAGTACCGCGGGACGAGCAAGCAGAGAGGTCAATCCAGACGCTTGAAGATGTATTGAGTTTTTGCATCTTGGATTTTTGGTAGGTCTTGGGAAGACCAAATTGCTTTTGGTGAAGTTTTCTCCTACCAGAGGAACAATCAGTTTTGACGGAGCTGGAAATTGAGGCCAGGTACATCGGGCCATTTGAAGTTTAAGACGAGTTGGAAGTAGCGTACCAGTTAGCTCTACCAGCTAATCTTGAGGGTGTGCAACGTCTTCTACGTCACAGCTCAGACGCTACATTCTGGATCCGAGTCACATATTGGATAATTCAGAGCTGAAGATTGGACTCAACCTTTCAGAGCCAAAGAAACCAGTTGCAAGAGTAGTCAGAGGTGAGAAGAAGATCAGAATTTGAGCCATCACTTAAACTCCTATTCCTTATCTTTCTTTTCCCGTTCTAAATTTGACTAATACTGCTAAGTTAGCCTAGTTTTGCAAGCTATCTCTTTAAATCAAGCTTGATCATGACGATATTTTATTGGGTGCACCCACTAATATATTGTCTAATCAGGACCGGTGCATGATGGTCTGATCAACCTCGTGTACTTTGGTTCGCTTTTGTATTTTTCTACGTGGATAATATCATAAATAAAACTTGTCCCTAAACTATCTCATCCACGACTGCTTTGGAAATTCTTATGGTTGGACCTGAGTTACGGGCGTAGTACCCGTACCTGCTTGATTTGAGTTTATCCTACCCCCTAACCCTGCCTTTAATTTCGAGGACGAAATTTTCTAAGGAGGGAAGATTGTGAAACCCATAGTTTATAATTATTTATTAAATAATGCTTTGGTATAATTATTATTAGTATTTCAAAATTATTATTATTATTATTATTATTATTATTATTATTAAATATTTTTGAGTGGAAAATGATTTCGAAAATATAACTACAACTTGAATTTTTGGATTCCAGACCCAGACCCAGGCCCGGGCCCATTTTTCCTATCTTTTTCCAAACCTGGATATTTTGACTTGGTTCATACCCTTTTTTAAAAAAAAAAATAAATAATAAAATCCTATCAACTACCCCTCTCACCCGCTCAGTCTCAGCTCACACCCCACGACCAAGTTTTCCCCCCATTCTCTTCCTACACTTCCTCACCTCCTCTCAATCCCCTTAAACTCCTCCATCTCACTTCTCCTTCTTCTTAAATAACTAACCCCCCTCATCTCTCTCCCTCACAAACCCTCACTCTCCCCGTTCACAGAACCCCACTCCCTCCTCGGCGCGACCCCGACCTCCCGTCGACACCCCACCGGCGCTGCCTCCCACAGCGCCCCTCTCCACTCGCCGCGCCCCGGCCAACCGCGTCCCGTCGGCCGACCGCCCCTGTCGCCGCCCCGTGCCGACTTCGGCTGGCCCCCGTGCGACAGCGCCCCCGCTATCCCGCTGAACCAGCGCCCCCTCTGCGCTTTCGTGGCCGAGCCCTGGCCTTCCGCCAGCGTGTCCGCCTCTTCCCGCGGCCGTTCGAGCTCCCCGGCGTTTCACCGTCCAGATCCGCCCCGCGCCAGCCTACTCCGGCGACCCGTTCCCCTCTGGCCGCGCTTCCCGACAGCGCTGCCATTCCCAGCGCGCCCTAGCGCTGTCAAGTTCCCTGGTTGGTCTTGCGTACCCTATCTTCTGGAATTTTCGACGTGCTTCGGCGTCGTTGATTTTTAGCTGATTTCGGACGTTGCGGCTGGAATTATTCTTTCTATATTATCATCTGAGAGCTCTAGCCGAGCAACCCAAGGTATAACCTCTGCCCCGCCATTTTTATCTATTTTAGTCGATGATGAAATGGTTCCCGGTTCCCTTTGGGAATCCGGTATTAGCAACGTCGTATTTCCCGGGACTTTCGGAAAGGTCTCGTGGGTTATTTTGCATTCCCGTATTATTTCGGGAATTTATTTGTGGTGTGTTCTAGTTTCTGGAAATTTTCGGGAACGTTCTGGTATTTGTGGAAATAGGAATCGGACTTCCGAAACTATTTCGGGTCGTCCCGATTATTTTGTGGATTGGCTGTGGATGTGTTTGATATATAAAATGTGGGTTTTTCCCTGGTTTGGGACTTGCAGGAATTATCGACGACAATTTCCCAGTTTTTGGGTTGACCAAAAACAGAGGAGATGCTGCCCGATTTTTCCGTAAATCCCGAATTGTTTTCAAAATGAATATAAAAGGATTTTCGGATTTAATTTGACATTTTATGTGGGTGACGACCGTACCGGTCAGTGGACCCGGCTAAATGCAAACGATACCGGCCCCGCTTGGACGTTGAGGCAATTAGCCAAATATGAGGATCAGGACCATTATCTGAGACTTGAGTTTTACCAATATTTTGATATTTAAATTCGTTTACATTTATTAATATTTTTCAGTTAGGACTAACGGCAGTTTATTCTTATTTCAATTTATGTAAATAAATTGTAAATGGGCATAAGCCCAGCTGGCTGGTCTGTGACTGTAATAGCTTAGGATTTTTCTGTCTTTCTGGTTTTATGAGTTTTATTATTTAACGAATACTATGGTTTAAAGTGATTTCGTATAAAAATTAATTATTATTTTGTCACTAATAATTGACAAGTTTATTATATTAAATAAAAATCACGTATTTCTCACTAAACAAGAAAATTAGTTTTGTAATATATTTTATAAAAATTACCAAGTTTTCGTAATAATCTGGAACGACGAGTTTTCCCAATTCCAAGGTAGAAACGACATTTTCCCTCGTATTAAATCAACGCATATAACTAATCGCGTTTTTCTGTGTTAGTTAATTAAATAACTAAAATCGAGCTAGGACGCAAATAGAGATTGCAACTAGTATAGCTAAGTTGGTTAACCTGACAGTTGGGTCTATCTCTCGAATGTAGGAATTCGAGGACAACCCTAAAATCGTCACATCTCGGAATCTTCTTCCCCTCCAGTCACTTTACATTGAGGCAAGTATAGTTTATGTTAGTTTACAGTTATTTACTTAATCGTTTTACTGCATGTCTAAACCACGTCTCAAACACGAAACTCTCACCGAGAGTACTGTACTGTAACTACTGTAACTACTGGGGACTGGGGAATAGCGGGGGATTGGGGAATAGCGTAATGATTATGACCATACTGTAACAAAACCCCTTATCCATTACTGTAACAAACCCAAGCCGGTCATATGTCATTACCTATTCAAATCACTGATTTCTACTGTAACAAACCTGTTTTAAAACTGTTTAGAACTGCATGATTCTATTTCTTATTTAACTGTTTAATTAGCATGAATTGTACTTTGCTCCCTCCTGACTGGAGACAACATTTTAGGTAACACTGAGGATGACGAGCTATTCTATAATGGCTATTATGACCCGGTTCTCTACCCTGCGACGGTACCAGAGCCGTCTCTGGAGGACGCTGATCCTGGGACTACAGAACCAAATGCTTAGATAGTTTTTCTTTTCTTGGAGTTTGTAGTTTATTTCAGCATTTCATTTCCAGTTGTATTTCTGAATATTTTATCAAATAAAGTTTTAATTCCGAATAGAACAGTTGTGGCAAATGTACTTGTGTTGTTGTGAATACCTGCAATGGAACAGCTTACTGCCGCCGTCTCACCACGGTGCAGGCTGGGCATGGTCCGGTTCGACCCATTAAATTGGGATCGGGTCGTGACAGTTATCATCATGACTGACAGCACGTCAGTCGAGAAATCCGTTCGAATCTCGAGCACATGACGCTCGAGGAGATTTCGTCAAACGTGCCAGATTCGTCATAAATGACTAACAGCTATCTCGCACCATCTGCAGTTGGCACGAGGTAATTAATGACAATACATCATTCGAAAAGTCACAAAATAGCAAGTAGTGTCGGGCGCTACCTAGCAGTTGGCGCTACCTGATCAAATCATCTTGAAACAGTTAGATAACGTAGCACACATGCGACTAATCTCGAAGAACGTGTTTATGACACTGTCCATGACCAAGCGCATATCAATCACAGCATGTCACGCGTCTAAGCAGTTAAACCAACCATTTGTGCCAAGGGATGAATAGCACGCCAATTGCAGTGTGCGCCAACCAGGATAACTACTTAACAGTTATCTCTAAACTCTATAAATAGAGTTTCAAATCACTTTCAAAGCATCACTAATGATCATAATCTCCTGAACACTTGCTGTAGCACTCTCCAAAGCTATCTTCTTCGATATTGCATCATCCAAGGGATAAAGTGATCATCCTTTGATCAGATTTCTATAGTTGTACTTCCCCAAAAATCAATGGTACTCTCTTTTCTTAGTTTGTAATCAAACTTTTGCTTTTGTAAACAGCAAGCTTGGGTAGAAAACCTCGTACTATCAACTTTGGTTGGACCTTAGGATTGGGGTCAATATTGATATTATTATTTGGGAATTATGATTCCAATACTGACGGATGACTTTAGCCTAGAGAGATGGCCTAGCGGTTAGGCAAGACGTCCCTATCTCGAGAGTTAGTATCGGTACGATTGATCTTGAGAATTGATAGGATTGGACACTGGTGGATAGAATGAATCATAAGTATGGAAACACCACTCACGAGGCTCGACTAAAATGCTTATATTTCAGGGACGCCTGAATATGTACACGATCCGACTCGAGTGGAAATAGCGAATTCTCTATCACGAGGCTTGGTTGAAATATATGTATTTTAGGGATGCCTAAAATATGTGCATGATCCATACTAAGTGATACGTTGAATTCAAGTAAGATTAGAGGAACTGAAAGGTATCGAGGATTTTTGAAATACTGTGTTTCAAAAAAAAATTGATGGGAGTGCAATCGTTGGATTTGAAATGAACTCAAAAATTAATGGAGCATTGATGCAATTTAGGATTCGAAGATTGGTCAAGATAAGTGTGTACTCAGTAAGTTTTAAGGACAATTTTTTCTGAGTGGTGTATAATGTAATGCCCGGTCCTGCTCAGTTTAATCGGAGGAATCGAAATGCCAACGGCGTTCGGACTTAAACACGCAACGGCCTGCTCGAAGTCCCGCTCTGCCGAGGTGACTCCTCGCTCAGTTGGGTGGCTTCGGTGAACTTGCCTCAGCTTGGCCTAGGGATGGCAACGGGGCGGGGACCATATCCCCCATCCCCGTTCCCGTCCCCGAGTAGTGTTTGAATCCCCATCCCCGTTCCCGTCCCCATCCCCGTTCTCCGTCGGGTTCAATTTTTTCTCCATTCCCATCCCCGTTAACAATGCATTCCCCGTCTCTGTCCCCGCCCCGTTATCACTTTTGGGGCCGAATTTTCTTATCTCCGTCTCTCGTTCGGTTAACAATTTTTTATATACATTATAAGCTTAAAAAATTATTTTACTCAAAAAAAATATAAGGCATATTAATAATAGTTTTCATAAAATAAATATATAAAATACTAGATAAATCAAGAGAGCATACCATTTCCAATGGGTGGATATCGCCATCCCTAGCTTGGCCTTCACACTAATAAAACAAAAGTTTTCAAAAGCACAAGTAGTCTTGATAATAAAAGAGGCGAATCCACATAGCTAAGAAAATAATTCCAAGTCGGGTCGGATTGAGTTAGAATATGAAAACGTCCTATGGTCAGCTCAGAGTCATTACACGACGTGCTATCGAAATAACACTCGGTCCTACGTCCCATGGCTTAGAAGAAGGAAAGTTGGTCTAAGTTGTCACAAAGCTATGAACTTAGCATAAGTCATAGGCGTTGCACGCATAAATGCTTAATAAAGTATGCACGGTCCCATCGTCCAAGGCTTGACATAATCTTTGCTTATCCCACGGGTTAAGTTTGCATCGCACGGCTTGTAGCATAAGTCTAGGCACCCAAAGAACTTAGTTGTTCAAGTCGAATGCGTGCACGATACGTTCCTATGGTACAAAGCTTGACATAGCCTTTGCTCGTCAAGTTGTTGCACGATTAAGTTAGGTAAAGTTATGCTGGGCTATCGAAGTCATAGCAAGCACTGTCCCATATTTTTTGCGGTTGTCAAAGTCATATAGTCCCACGATCTCAAGGCTCATTATATAAAGTATGACTCGGGCGATACTGTCGCATAGAATACCAATCAGGCTAAGGCATTAGCCACGGTCGGTTCAAGGATAAGTATGCCACGGTCTATGGGACAAAGAAACACATTTGTTTAGGTCTATCTAGAAGGCTGTGCAATAGCGGTTCCCTATAGTTCAAAGAATGTAAAGTACACACGACCGTTTGTTACCGAGATCGGTCCTGTGGCTTGGGAGTCTTGTATGAAGAATAGAAAGCATGGATATGGATAAAGAAGTTTAAGAAAGAGAAAGCAAGTTGTACCATATGTAAGCCTTGTATTTATGTCGAGTCTAGAAGTCGTCGTAGGTGCGTGGTCATAGACAACTTTTGCACAAGATGTAGTCTTCTCGAATGATCAAAGGGGCATCAAAATCATGTCGGCCCAGGATAAGCAAGTTATAGCCTATGACAGTAAGGAATCAGCGTGCGCCAGCAGCGAATCGACGCAAATAATTTGAGAACTTTTGCATGCGCACAAGAGGATTTGACGTCTAACCCAGCTATAAGTCCAAGATAGCTTGACATTGCTAGTGACCTTTTATATAGATAATCTGAGTGCTAAGCGGCAATCCGCATGCACGGTATCGGTCGAATCAAAGATAGTACAAGCATGATACGAAGTGAGTTAAGTAGGTATGCACGGTTACAACACCATTATGGAGCTTCAGATCTAGCTATAGCAAGGACACGTGCTTTGGCACGAATGTGGCATCGTATTTGAGTCGTCAATACAAGTTTCACAAGTCGAGATTAAGTCATCTCGAGTTAAGTCAGGAAGGGGCGTAAGGCAAGTTTGGTTAAGTCTTGTTGAATTTTGTGGTACGACCTCGAATGTTTGAAGCACGGACCAAGTCGATGATACACAAGACAAGTCGTTGCATCCTAAAGTAGGAGTTGAAAAGACAAGCACGAGTTGACCCTCTGATATTACTGGCACGAAAAGGGTCTAGAGGTACAATGATAAGCAATTTATCGATACAATGGCACAATGACAGTCAAAAGACACAAATATGCCAAGAGACTGTCCTAAAATCGATCCTAAGGTAAGAATAGAAAGACAATCATAAGGGATTATGTTGCACAAAGTAAATAAACGTGTTGGTTTAATATGGGTGGGTGAGGAGCTCACTCCATCAGTACAGTTGAGTACTGATACCCATACAGTTTTCATGTGCAGGCACAGGTAAAAGCTCGTTGGCACGGAGCTCGTTGGATGCGTCGAGGCACGGAGTTCCTTAGCATTTCGAGGCGTACGACCGCATGGAGTCCAAACTTATATGAAACATAATGTATGGACGTCGTCTATCTGAAGCATCAGCTGGCTCATTAAATTGTATTGAAAGATGAGAGAGAGCTGAGTGACTTCTAATCAAAGAGAGAAGTAAGCTTGAGTGATTGTAATCTTGGCTATGCACCTTTCTGATCTTATGTTCATTATCAATAAAGACTCTGATTTTGTTTCAATGTTTGTCTTGCCTTGTATATTCAAAGTTTTTGTTTGGGACTTCTGTGCGACGATCCGTCGCAAGCCGTTGTAATCGACCGTTATGAAACTGCCTTGCACGAGCGCAATCTAGGCTCATGCTGCATCATGCCTTAGCGAGGACGATCGGTCCTACGGGACCGGGGCATGACAATCCCATAGGCTACAAAATCGATGAACAAAAACTACCAGTCTGTGATGTCGATACCGGCGTCTGCAGGCATGGCATGGTTCAATCAGATGCACAAATTAATTATGGGACACTCCAAGTTTTGTAGCCGAGGTACGTTTTCTATGAAGAACTCGATGAGGGTGAGATGATATCCAAGGCTGCTTTTTGATAGGGGACCAGGTCCTCGTGGCGGACTTTGTATTGTCCTCGATAAGTTTTGAATCGCCAGAAGACTCGAGGTGTTCAACCCCCAGCTGTCTTACTTACTATAGTCCCATGATAAGGACATTATATTCTGCCATATGGTTGGAGCACGGCTCTGTGAGGGAATAGACCCACTGAATGAACAGCATGTCGGAAGAGATCAAGACTACCCCCCCTCCTACGATGATCTGACCCTTAGTGCCTATTCTTGAAGCGTCGTCGAAGAAAATTCACCATACTGAGTTTTTTCGGCAATGTTGGACTCTAGCACTTCATTTGGAATATCTTTATAGAGTTTGGGCGATTCCATAATCGGATGTGTAGCTAAGAAGTTGGCCAATGCTTGGCCCTTGACAGCTTTTTATGGGACAAGTTCCATATCATATGGCGTCAATAGTATTGCCCATCTAGCTAATCGAGAGTTCAGTGCTCATGGCTTTGTCATGAGGACCCTAAGCGGATTGATTCGAGAAATGGCATGGATCGTCTGACCCGAGACATAATGACGAGTCTTCTGGATGGCGAATACCATAGCTAGACATTCTTTCTTGACGGGGTTGTACCGGTGTTCGGCCCCGATCATTGTCCTGCTCAGCTAGTAGATAGCTTGCTTGTAGCCTGCATCATTGTTCTGAGCTAATAGAGTTCTAAGAGAATGATCCATCGCACGAACGTAGAGCAGAAAGGGCTGGCATTTTTTAGAAATATTCGCTATAAATCTTCGGATATATGCAAGACGTCCTTGTAGGCCTTGAAGTTCTCTAAGATTCTTCGGAAGGTTCATATCGAGGATAGTTTTGGTCTTTTCAGGGTCAATATGGATACCTTTAGTGGTGATGATAAAATCCAGGAATTTGCCACTAGAAACCACGATGAAGGATTTAGCGGGGTTCATCTTGAGCTGATGTGACCGTATGAGATAAAAGACTGTCCTCAGATCTTATAAGTGATTACCTCGTAGATGGCTTTTGACAGCGATGTCGTCAACGTAGCATTCGATCGTCTTGCAAAGATGTTGGTGGAAGATGGTGCTTATAGCTCGTTGGTACATGGCACCTGCATTCTTCAAGCCAAAGGGCATCATTGTGTAGCAGTATATCCCTTTTGGAGTCCTGAACGACGTGTGTTTTTCGTCATTTGGGAACATCATGATTTGGTTGTAGCCCAAATAGCTGTCAATGAAGGACATGCGTTCAAAGCCACATGTGTTTTCAATTATTATATCGGTGATTGGGAGTGGAAACTCGTCCTTTGGACAAGCAGAGTTGAGGTTCCAAAAATTGATGTAGACTCGAATCTTTCCGTTCTTTTTAGTAACATGAACGATATTAGCTACCCAATCTAGGTATTATTTCTCTTGAATAAACCTACTGTCTAAGAGTTTGTCCACTTCTTTGTCAATGGTGTCTATGATGTTGGGATAGAAGTGTTGCTATTGCTTCTTAACAGGCTTAGCATTGGGTAAGATGTTAAGCTTGTGCATTACGACTTGTGGATCTAAATCTGGCATGTCTTCATAGCTCCAGGCAAAGATGTCGATGTATTCTTTGACAAGTTGAATCAAGGATTCCCAATCTTCTCCTGCCAAGCTTTTGCTGATGAAGATGGGTTTAGACGAGAATTTGTCCCCTAAGTCGATCTATTCGACTTCCTCTTTAGTAGGTGGTTCTCATAACTCAAAGTGAGATTCCCATTGTGCACCTAGGCATTGAGCCCAGGGTTCTTCCTCGAAGAACTTTACTACTTGATCATCGTCTTCTTCTTCTAAAGGATGTGTGGATGTCATGTTGACTGACAACACTTTTCTCAAGATTAAACTGATGCTAGTGTCGGAGTCCCAAGTTGAAGCTTCAGATGAGTGAGAGTGTATAGCCTCTTCCGCTTCTAAACTCTTCGTGGTTGTGGGCGGCATAAGATAGCCTACTCCCCGTCGAGTGCGATGATAATAGTCTTGTGGCTTCCCTTTTGGAATGGGGAGTTGTAAAGGAAGACGTCGGCCACTGTCATAGTTTAGACCCCGGCTGCTTTTCAAATCATAACCCATCTTTTGGATGAGGTACTTTGCTTGATCGGTGTACCGGTATACTTGTATTCTATCGGTGTCGGGTTCTGGCTCGACTGGAGAGAGGTCTTGATGACGCTCGACTTTGTCGAAGATAATAGGTTTCTCGTCCTAGTTCTGGGGCAAAACTATATAACAAATTCTTTGGTACAGGACGACTCGATTTAAATGATTAACAGTCATTATTTGTGTTTGTAACGACTGCAAGACATTATCTAGAGTATACATGACATTCCAATATGGAAAACTAGAATAATTCAAAGACAACCTTTTATTGATAAAATACGGGAACTTATCCCGAAGAATTACATCATCAAGAGATGGGGCATCAACATTGGCAGATATGTACTCTTCCAATTCTTTGTCAGTGAGTACCGGAGTAGCCTTGGGCGATTTGGGAGAGTTCATCAAAAGTTTGATCCGTATTGGCCCTTGAGCCTATGCTGAGAGAGATATTGGGGCTTTCCCTCTTAGCTTGAATACGATGGGAGTCGACAATTTGGGAGGCTTCCCCTTGAGTCATATTTTGAGAGGTGCCTCAGCTGGCGCATCGGAGACTGGTGCTTTCCCGTACAGCTTTACTATAAGAGGAGCTAACACTTGGGGAGGTCTTCCCTTGAGCCGTATCTTTAAAGGGGCCTCAGTTGTTGTTTCAACCGAAAAGGCCGGTGCTATTCCGCGTAGCTTAATTAGGATAAGTGTTGATGCTTGGGGAAGTTTCCCTTTGAGTCACACCTTCAGAGGGATGCCAGTCATCATTTTTTTCTTCAGGATCGGCCTCTGCTTCAGCTTCTGCTTCGTTATCAGCATCGTTGGCTTCATCATCCTGATAAATTGATTTGTACAGATCGGATTCGGTGCAAAAGGCCTCAATCCCTCTGAAGGGATCGACATCAGCAAACTCCGTCATGACTATGCCATTGGTAGACACGTATTTCATGCATTAGTGGAGAGTAGATGGCACCACCATGTATTCATGTATCCATGGCTGCCCCAACAGGATGTTATAGTTGACGTCCGTATCCACGACATAGCAAGTAACCTCTGTCTGGAGATCGCCGATATGACATTTTAGCCGGATCTTACCCAGTGGTTCGCTCTTGCTAGCGTTGAAGCCACTGATTATAGTATTGGATGCAGTTAGGAGATGCATCGGGATTCCCAATGTCTGGAGCAGAGTCCGAGGGATAATGCTAAAAAAAGACCCGAGGTCGATCTGGATCCGATCTATCTTGATGGCACCGACGTACCCTATGTAATACATCGGTCTGTTGTGTCGATTGTTTTTTAGTAGCATGTCTTGTTGAGTGAAGGTGATGTTAGGGATGATTTTCCCTATGATATGGCAGTACAGACATGTTGTTGGATCTTCTTTAGGCTGTTTGACCTGGCTGATGAAAGACTCAGTATCCTTCAGAGCTTCATATAGAGCCTCTCAAGTATCTTTGGATAGTCGAAGGAGCTCAAATAGGGATAGTCGAGCCGGAGTACTAGCGAGCTGCGCCAGTATGTCGAAGTTATAGGGTTTAGTCAACCCCGTGGCATTGTATTTTCGTAGAGGCCTGTCGAAACGAGCCTCTTTCTGCTTCTGTTTGTCGATTGATGGAGGTTGGTATAAACCCTCCCCTTGGTCAGCCGTGGTGGTGACAGAAGGCGTCACTTCGATCGAAGGCTCCTTTTTTGGATGTTCTACTGTGAGCATGTCTGTACAGAAAGGGCTTCCTCAGGAGAGGAAGTGACTGTGCGACAAGACTTGGTCTTCTTGTCTTTAGTTTTCGAGGTAGGATGTACCCCCGGTTGGGTCAATTCCAGAGCTAGATCTGGGTAGACTCACATGATCTCTTTCCGAGACGTCGTAAGTGGTATTACTCCACTCATATTGTCACGAGTTGGTGGAAGGTTGATTACTTCCATTGTCGTCTTTGGGATGGGGACGATGCTATCTTGTGCTTCAGTAGGTAGCAAGGTGCCAAACTGGAGTGACATGCACCAAGTTTGTCGAGACTGTCTATTCCTCATAGTCAAGTGAGAGGACATTCGTATTGATCATGCACTGGATGTAGTTCTTCAAGATATAATAGTCTCGGATCGGATGCCCTACGAACCGATGGTAGTGACAGTACTTTGGGTCGCCTACCCTGTCAACCTCGTCAGAACGCATTAGATCAGGCAACTTGATTTTTTGTTTTGCTTCAGCATATCGAATAATTATAGAGTGTCTTCATCATTGAAGGAGTAAGCCTCCTTCGGTGGTTTCTGAGCGGACCCTTGTGTGCTTTTCGAGGCATTGACTGTCAATGCCTACTTTTCTATCGGTTCGTGTCCATTACTGTTGGCGGTGGTGCGTTTTTCTTTGTCATCGAACGCAAGAAAGCTAACCCCAGAAGCAATGCATCACGTACCTTCTTTTCGGCACTTTAGGCATCGGTCATCAATGAACTTCAATCTGGAGGCTGGGCAGAGTCGAGCCAAAGCTTGATCGCAGGCGTTATATTCATGCTGCATTAATTTACTAGGACATGTTCTGTTATACCCAGAGGCAACCTTAAACATGCTTGCCGAAAGCGTTCGATTAAAGCTCGAACGGTCTTTTTTTTCTTTTAGACCACTTCTGACATAGACGACATTGTTATATCTTTTCCTCTATCGAAGAATCGGTCAAGGAAGAGATGCGTTAAGTCATCGAAGGAGGATATGCAGTTGTCAGGAAGATTGCAGTACCAGTCGTAGACGACTCTCTTCAATGCCCCGACGAATAAACTTGTAAGCAAGGCATCGGAAGATGTCCCATCACAGAGTGGAAGTAGGTCAGATATCGGCGGGAAGACTCCTTTCCGTCAAATAATGTCAATGTTTGTGGTTTATATTTGTGATAAATTACTTTGTTCCATTCGGAAGGATAAGGTTACTGAATCCCAAGCTTCTAACGTTTCTCCTATTTATTTTGCTCTTCAAAGCGATCGCACAAATCTCTCACCATCTCAACCAGCTCCTCCATAGAGCTAGGAGCAAGTAAGAGAGGTAAAGTGTGAAGCTCGGTACCCGAAGGAGCTGACGTTCGAGGTATAGTGTGATGATCTGTCCCTGAAGATACCCGTTGAGGGGGTATACTTGACTCTCCATTAGCCCCAAGATCAGGACTGGTTGATGTAGGTGCTCTTTGAGAAGTCAGATTATTCTGAATCTCAAACATCATTTGGGTCAAGGATTGCATGGTGGTGGAGAGGATCTTGAGGCCATCTTCCAAGGTGTCAATGCGTCGTACAAGATCCAGAGCTGAAGCTTTTATTTCTTTTTTGTCGCCACCCTCTGCCATGTAGACGGGCATGACATGGGTAAAAAGTGGATGGATCAATCGATGCCTCACTTTTAGCCTCATATTTTTGTGGGAAGGTTGGCCTAAGATCTTCTTCGTCTGACGCCTCGTACTGGATACCCCCAGCTACATCAGTGTAAGTTCCTTAGTGGATGCCCTCATATTCGAATGAGGGGTTGTCATGGATAGTCGGGGTCTGATCACCCCCAACTTGTATTATTGCTGAAGACTGCCTTCTCAACCGAGTATTCTGGAACACCCCGTTTGGCGAGACTATGCTTTGATTTTCTTCGGTCGACTTTTCTATGGACCAGCCGAGGTCAATGAGTTGGTGGTGTTTGTTTTTCTTCCTGATAAATGGGAGTTGAAGACGAAATGGCACGAGGCGACCGGGGGTGTTGTCTCATTATCAATTGGCATTCTTTTTCTGAGGCGATGTCGGATAGGTGTAGCTGGTTGCAGTCGCTGGGATATAGACCGCCTTAGTGGTATGACCATTATTTTACAACAACAGCAATTGATGGCGATCATAGCACAAGTATGCCACACGAGGGGCACATCGTGCATGGAGGTCATCTCCACCGATCTACTTCTGTGAGTGATCACATTGTGTAGATTATGTGAGAAGAGTTTCACATTTGTACCCCCTCTAGGCACATGGCAAGGCCAAGCGTTGAGGTGATTATGTGAATGTTGCATGCCCTGATCTGGTTCTAACGCATAAAATGTGCCCGGATCATTGGTGGGAGAACAACATGTATTACGACTTGAACACACTTCATGCTTACAGCCAACATGGGCGCATGGGTTTGAAGCTGCAAGATTTGCCCCACCCAGCTTGGTTCCATGCGCAGGGGACGCGCCCAAGTAGGAAGGGGATTTCGAGAGTCGACTCATTGCGGGTGCCAAAGCACCCGAGTTGACTTTGTACAGCTTACCATCAACTGTGCGCATGACTTTAAGCTTGCATTACTGGTTTGATGCTGGCATAGCATGGGGGCGCATTGTCACGCCCCGCTCCCGTAGGAGCGATCGTCCTCGCTAAGGCGTGATGCCGCATGGGCCTAGGTTGCGCCCTTACAAGGCCAAGTCCAGAAACGGCCGATTTGAGCTAGGCCACAGAGTCGCACAGAGTGTCCCCATTACAGCGGAAAGTAAATGAACACAAGTAGAAGCGGATTCGAACTCTTTATTGATATTCAAGAAGTTTACAAGCGGTGCTAGGCCGATATTACAAGTCGCTCAAGCTCTCTCTCTCTCTCTCTGAAACATAAAAGGCGTGCCAAGTAGCTTACAACATGGAATGATTCATGGCGATGTTCCGATACATTATGTCCTGTATAGGGTGCTTCAGCTTCTTGTAACGTTCCAAGGCCCCGGAGTTGGCTCCGCGCCTTAATACGTTCGATGGAAGCTCCGCACCCGCCGGCGTCTCCTGCATCCTGCAAGCAGACTATGGGGTTATCAGTACATTCTTATGCACTGGTGGGAAGGCATGCTCGCCCACAATGCTATCATTACCAAACACGTTCATTCACTTTTGTGCATCTCTATCATTCATTGTCTTTCTAATCTTGCCTTAGGATCAATTTCATGGCATATGTCATAACCTATCCCGTGTTGCCAAATTTAAGTGTCGCATGGAAATACATGCACGACTTACCCATACTTACCGTCCGGCCTTTCCTGTCCAACGTAAACCAAGTTAGTCAACAATTCATATGAAATAACTTAACGTAGTTCATGAAAGCATTCAATGTCAAGTGCGTGTCCTTGTCTCGGGTTTTAGCACGTCGTAAGCACGTTTTCTAACTCATTTGCTTGAAGTACTCTTTGATCATTTTGTGTGTTATATTCAAGCCTATTCAGAAAGTGCTTTGTACAGTTACTTAGACTACTTTGATTTCAATACAAGGACTTGCACATGGATTGCCACCAGCAAAGTCCACTTAAATCTATATGCACCGGTCGCTGGCATTACAAGCCATTTTGGACACATCCCAGCGTGGTATTTCTCAACTAGCGTAGGGTGAGGACTGGCACACACCCCGTTAGTCTCTTGAAATACCTCTGCACTTACGTCCCCCGGGTGGCCAAGTCCGCAACCAGGCAGCCCGTAAGCCTTGACTTGATCCCGCCTAGGCCGGCCACGATCCTCCCTTTGATCATACCGTAGAATCCGTATCACCCGTGCATGGGTCCGTCCACGACCATTTCGTATTTTATCGTCATAGGCTAACCCTTAGCCACAATACGTTATCGACCAGGTTGGTGTCCGTGCAGCGCGGGTAGCGACCCCGTTGCACGTGCCTGTCACACATGTCGCTAACCATTTCTTCCCTTCTTATCTTTTATTTATTCTTTCTTTTCTTTCTTTCACTTGTCCATTCATTCATTGGTTCATTTTCGTATTCGTCCATTCGTTGATTCATTCATTCACTCGTTTATTCGTTCATTCTTTCATTTATACATTATGCAACTTCCCGTGCGGGAGTCGCCTTGGCGACCCATCGGTCCCATAGTCTTTCAATGTTCCTAAACTCTACTCGGAACGACTATGTTGATAGTCTTCCCGTTTCATTGTTGTAAACCATTCATTGTTTCATTGTTTGAACGCATAAGGGACTTGAACGTAAGCCTGTGCCTTAGCATGAGCGTGGAGCACGGTGCGAGAGTTCTCACATTTTCTATGTTCTTTTCAATATTCTATACAAGCATACATGATGGAATTATTCCCTTAGCTAGGTGTGTTGAGTCATTTATTAGCATGTGCGGTGTTATCGCCTAGCGATTCTAGTATTAGTGTCCGTATTGTTATGTGTCTAGGCTAAGCAAAGACGGGTTCATCGGAGCCACCCACCTTAGCGATGTTCGCATCGGCCGAGCGATACTCCGAGCGCGCCTTTGAAAGTCTAAGTCTGGATTCATCTTTGACGGGCCAATGTAAGTCTTGTATCGATTCTTCATCAGGTTGATGCCAACTCTTCGGGTCGACGGCTCGTTTGAGTCATTGCACTTGTCGTTTGAATCGGCGTTCCGCTAGGGCGGAGCGGGTCACTACATAATACACCACTCAAAATAAGTCTCGTCCTCGAGACTTCCTGAGTGCAGGTCATCCTACCATTCCTTAACTCGCGTCGTCGTGTTTCTTAGGCAATCCCTATCGAACGGCTCTATCGTTCGATGGCATCGAACCATGCTCGGTACCTTTCCAAGTTTCGTGTCGTATACATTTGGTCGATTTTTTTATTGGATAACTTTTCATTTATTTTAGAGTTGATGGCACTTATTCAATTCAAGTGTTTCTTCGACTTGGTTGCTTTTTCGACGTATCATGGGACTGAAACGGTCGCACGAGGTGCGTTGTAATTCGTCAAACACGAAAGTCGTAGGCTGAGTCAACTCACTCATTCGTTCATGCGCATCTCAACACCCACTTGCAGCTGCATTCGAGTTCATCATATCGCTGAGTTTGGATCGTGCACGCATTCAAGGCGTCCCCTGAATACGTACATTTCAACCAAGCTTAGCGACTAGCGAAGTCGGACAAGCTACTCGTGATAGTTTCGATTTGCCGATCGTTTTGCTAACTTCGATTTAAAACCGAACTCATGTGTGTATCACATATCGTTTATCTTGATCCTCGAGATGATTCGATTCGCTTCTCAAGCGCTCTTGTCAATGAAATCAATACGATTTCTTCTTAGCGGAGTCGGCCAAGTCTAAGTAATTCCCTTCCGATTCGAGACCAAGTATTGCACTATCATCGAGTACGTCTTCCGACCAATGATTCAATTCGTTATTCCAACTTTACTTGTGCATCATCCATTCCTATCATTCCTATCGTTTGGGGCCATTCTCGTTGTCGTTCACGCACACTCCTAATTTCCCGTCCTACTCTAAGCCTTGTTGCCCCAAGTCTATCGTCCGTCCAGACGATACTCTAATATCAATCGCACAGGTTCAATCACTCGATATAGGGTCGTCCGCCTATCCGCTAGGCTATTTCTTTTCGAGGCTAAGTCAATGTCAGGATTGGAATCACAGTTCCCCAACAATAATGCTAATACTG
The DNA here is from genome assembly GCA_029216955.1 of Iris pallida. Lineage (NCBI taxonomy): Eukaryota > Viridiplantae > Streptophyta > Magnoliopsida > Asparagales > Iridaceae > Iris > Iris pallida. Next base: position 4,524,970 of record JANAVB010010794.1, on the reverse strand, counting down.
ACCCCAATCCTAGGGTCAAACCAAAGTCGGTAGTACGGGGGTTTTCTACCCAAGCTCGCATCACTCAAATTTCTAAACATCGAGCACGATCACCTATTCGCATCAACGTATTCGTTGCGCATATTCGAATCCATTAAATCACCCAATCGACATACTTCACATATCCATTCTAACCAATTCATGTATTCGATCACGAGGTCATCTAGCTCGACAATACATTGTGCCCCAATCTCACGCGAGTCCGATCATCCACGGTGGTTTATGAATCACCATGCAACCCTTCCGCGGAATAATCATTCTCATCGGGGCGTAACTCTTGTTTGAGTTTAGACTAACTCATTCTCGATACGCGGATTGGACCTACTCAATCCTCAAGTTCAATCATTACACACACTGATTCATTCTCGAGTTTACCTTCACGTCAAACCACAAGTCGAAGCAATCAAATTGCCACGCCATCCAAGTTCAATCACTCCCGCTGTATGAATCACCATATCTGCGCTCACGCGGAGTGATCGTCCTAATCCGGTGCGACGCATGTGCGAGGCTGGAGTTGCGCTCGCATAAGACAAGAACGTCAACATTGTGGTTGTCAACGAAGCAAATCCAAGCATTCTCATTTTCATCCAAGCCAAATCAATTCGACAGTCTGACCGTCATGCGTTCAACTAGAAAATTCTCGAGCCAAGTCTATCTTTTCCTCGACACATTTTTAACATCCCAAGTATAGCATCCAACGGAACAATAACATTTATACGATCGTCATTCGCCGAGTCAGAGTACCCCCGAGTTATCGTATATCGATCTTTGATACGCCTCAATACCATCGACGATATGCGTAACCTGACGATCTTCTTTTGTAACCTATTTCGAGTCGTGCGTTGATGCTGTTGTCCGAGTTGGATATTCCACAATTTTATTTAATATTCAAGATCAAGTTCAACTGCTATTCCTCAAGCTAGTTTCACGATCGTTGTTCAAACTCAAGTCACAATTCATTTGAATCAATCTGAAATTGTACGAGCGATCCTCCAAGTTTCCTCAATCAAGACCATTCATTTTCATTCATCGTTCCGAACCAATTTCTAACTCGCGTTACCCATTGACAAGTTGTCCAGCGACATCTCGTTTGGGACTTTTGAAGTCACGACCAAATAAGCGTGGCACGTTCTAAGGCTTTGCGCGATCGCATCGCTTGCCGATACACTCGTACGATCCGTAAATCCTTTAGTCTCGCTCGAACACTTTCTATGACGTCCATACACCACTCAGGATTCGAGTCACTCGATTAGTCACCGACACTCGCTCTTTTCCTTCTTTGGAGCTATCACATACACCACTCGGAGTCAAGTCATTCTACAAATCCTCAAAAGATCATTCGACTCCCAATCGATTTGTTCAATCACGCGTTCATCCATTCCTCAAAGTCTAAGAACCATCTCTCGTGCTCGCTTCAGCACCGGTCAAGTAGCGTCTCTATCAACATAAGTTCTAAGTTTCCCTTATTCTCGTCCGAGCGATAGTCAATCTCGCTCGCAACTCGTTTGCACCGTAGAGTCTAGGTGTGCGATACTCGGCACAACTTAGCCAAAAGGCTGCGTGCATAACCATCCCGTTCGAACTATACTTCGGTCTCGTGTATTCGTTCGCTATTGTCAGCGTACGGTTATTCAAGCTCGTCTTGCGTTTGCTAACTCTTAGCATCGGTTCTGTCCAACTCAAGTACGTCGTGGTTCAGCACAAAGGCCTTCGCCTATCGATCCCGTTCAACCGAGTACTTGTACGAGCTTTTAAAAATATTAGACTTATTGTATGGAACATCCCAAGGCACAACGAGAGAGAACGTACACTTCTTTTGTCTCAAAACGAGCTTTCAAAACTGAGAGAATCGAAATAAAGTCCAAGGACGTAAAGCCGTGCTCTGATACCAATCTGTCACGCCCCGCTCCCGTAGGAGCGATCGTACTCGCTAAGGCGTGATGTCGCACGGGCCTAGGTTGCGCTCGTGCAAGGCCAAGTCCAGAAACGGTCGATTTGAGCTAAGCCACAGAGTCGCACAGAGTGTCCCCATTGCAGCGGAAAGTAAATAAACACAAGTAGAAGCTGATTCGAACTTTTTATTGATATTCAAGAAGTTTACAAGCGGCGCTAGGCCGATATTACAAGTCGCTCAAGCTCTCTCTCTCTCTCTCTCTGAAACATAAAAGGCGTGCTAAGTAGCTTACAACATGGAATGATTCATGGCGATGTTCTGATACATTATGTCCTGTATAGGGTGCTTCAGCTTCTTGCAACGTCCCAAGGCCCCGGAGTCGGCTCCGCACCTTAACACGTTCGATGGAAGCTCCGCACCCGCCGGCGTCTCCTACATCCTGGAAGCAGACTGTGGGGTTATCAGTACTTTATTATGCACTGGTGGGGAGGCATGCTCGCTCACAATGCTATTATTACCAAACATGTTTTATTCACTTTTGTGCATCTCTATCATTCATTGTCTTTCTAATCTTGCCTTAGGATCAATTTTATGGCATATGTCATAACCTATCTCGTGTTACCAAATTCAAGTGTCGTATGGAAATACATGCACGACTTACCCATACTTACCGTCCGGCCTTTCCTGTCCAACGTAAACCAAGTTAGTCAACAATTCATATGAAATAACTTAACGTAGTTCATGAAAGCATTCAATGTCAAGTGCGTGTCCTTGTCTCGGGTTCTAGCACGTCGTAAGCACGTTTTCTAACTCATTTGCTTGAAGTACTCTTTGATCATTTTGTGTGTTATATTCAAGCCTATTCAGAAAGTGCTTTGTACAGTTACTTAGACTACTTTGATTTCAATACAAGGACTTGCACGTGGATTGCCACTAGCAAAGTCCACTTAAATCTATATGCACCGGTCGCTGGCATCACAAGCCATTTTGGACACATCCCAGCGTGGTATTTCTCAACTAGCGTAGGGTGAGGACTGGCACACACCCCGTTAGTCTCTTGAAATACCTCTGCACTTACGTCCCCCGGGTGGCCAAGTCTGCACCCAGGCAGCCCGTAAGCCTTGACTTGATCCTGCCTAGGCCGGCCACGATCCTTCCTTTGATCATGCCGCGGAATCTGTATCACCCGTGCACGGGTCCGTCCACGACCATTTCGTATTTTATCGTCATAGGCTAACCCTTAGCCACAATGCATTATCGACCAGGTTGGCGTCCGTGCAGCGCGGGTAGCGAGCCCCGTTGTACGTGTCCGTCACACCTGTCGCTAACAATTTCTTCCCTTCTTATCTTTTATTCATTCTTTCTTTTCTTTCTTTTACTTGTCCATTCATTCATTGGTTCATTTTCGTATTCATCCATTCATTGATTCATTCATTCACTCGTTTATTCGTTCATTCTTTCATTTATACATTATGCAACTTTCCGTACAGGAGTCGCCTTGGCGACCCATCGATCCCATAGTCTTTCAATGTTGCTAAACTCTACTCGGAACGACTATGTTGATAGTCTTTCTGTTTCATTGTTGTAAACCATTTATTGTTTCATTGTTTGAACGCATAAGGGACTTGAACATAAGCCTGTGCCTTAGCACGAGCGTGGAGCGCGGTGCGAGAGTTCTCATATTTTCCATGTTCTTTTCAATATTCTATACAAGCATACATGATGGGATTATTTCCTTAGCTAGGTGCGTTGAGTCATTTATTAGCATGCGCGGTATTATCGCCTAGCGATTCTAGCATTAGTGTCCGTATTGTTATGTGTCTAGGCTAAGCAAAGACGGGTTCATCGGAGCCACCCACCTTAGCGATGTTCGCATCGGCCGAGCGATACTCCGAGCGCGCCTTTGAAAGTCTAAGTCTGGATTCATCTTTGACGGGCCAATGTATGTCTTGCATCGATTCTTCATCAGGTTGATGCCAACTCTTCGGGTCGACGGCTCGTTCGAGTCGTTGCACTTGCCGTTTGAATCGGCGTTCCGCTAGGGCGGAGCGGGTCACTACACGCATGGCCTGTGCTGCCTTGGACTTCTTCGTACTAGCCCGTAAAGGCGCATAGTACTCAGAATCCAATTCTTCCTCGCCATAACAGTGACTGATTCTGTCAAAGGCAGATGTTTTCTTCTGCACATCAGAGCTCATGTGCTGGAGACTGGCTGCACCTTGTTCCGTCGGTGCATCTTCTTCGACTGGAAAGAAGAAGGTTGAGAGCCGCGGTCAACACTGCGCTTCCCTGGTAGATGCGCTGCACCAGTGGCAACTTTATGTTTGCTGAGAACGTCAGTGGGAAACGAGGATTGCAGCGGTACAGCCCCTTCATTGGTGGTGCTCGGCACATCGCCTTTGTGCACCCAGACTTGGCGGGTCTTCTTCGGCTTTGGCAGCCGCTTCGAAGGACTCGCATGCCTTCAGAGATGAACTCCTCATACACATATTGATTGAGACGTACCACAAGCATATTATTGGAGGAGTTGAGCTTGTTGTCGTCAGACTGTAACACGACCTTCTCGTTGGAGGAGAAAGTGGTCCCCAGCATAGTCGCCAGCTTGTTTGATATTAAAAAGTCAATTGATTGAACTTTGAATTTAATTACAAACAAAACTGAGTATAATATAGGATTTATATGTATTCCTAAGAGTACACTTTTGTTTTTGTCTGGGAAGCGTAGCGATGGAGCGAGTGGTAATTCTTTGATTTCGTTGACGATCTCGAACTCTCTGAAAGTCTAGGTTGCTCTGGAACGAGCAGTGACTTGAAGAGGATCATAACTCTTGCAAGTGCTCTCGATGCTGAAGTGGTTGAAAAATATTCAATAAGTGGGGCTACGAGCTTGGAAATTGGAGAGATTGAATGAAAGAATGATCCTTCTATTTATAGGCAGCAGAATGATCTGCTTATGTGCGCATATGCGATGTGCACACGGAGAAGTTGCACGTAGGGATGCCATGTGGCTGACTTCGTTGGGCGTATGGATGATGCGCCAGGGACCTGGAGCTGAATATGTTTAAACTGTACTGTTGAGCTGTGGTAGAGCTGACATGTGGTAGTTGTTGAGATTCGGTTACTGTTGAAATCTTGGGTGGTTGGCACCCATTCATAGGCAGAACAGAGTCAATAAAACATGGCTCGTGTTTATGGCTCCAAGATCTCATATTTGCTATAGGAAGATCTGTCTGGAAGCGCCTAGGATCTGGCGCATGAGAAGACTTGGCTCATGGCTTTTTAGGAGTCAAAAGCAAGTCTAGGCACATGGATTTTGAGGCGCATGGCGGCGGAGATGCAAGCGAGTGATCAGTCGGCCATGTGGCGAAGCACAGCTGTAACCGACAAAATAAGTAATGACGAGGCTGACGTCGACGACTCTTCATTTTCTGCAAAAGCTATCAACTGCTCAGTCTTCGGGAAGAGTGATAATGGTTCTATCATATGAGCTTAGGTGGGTGCATCTGTCCGTTTGTCACTAGGTGCATCGGCATGGGGTGCATGATACTGAGGAGCGCATCCGCTACGTGGTGCATCTTCTTTGGTCAGCATTATCGTGTCTTTCGAGACTCGAATTGATGATTTTTTGACTTAGCTGAATTTGAGATGGCAGATTCATCACCATTAATGCAAGTTTATTGTACTGATTTCAGAAAAGTTGCCACTTGGCGCATGGGTTTGGTTTGCCATAGCCTATAAATAACAGCGGTGAGAGAGAGTTTGCTTCTCATTTCACTTAACTTCTCGAATGAAGATGAACTCGACTAATCCTCCTTGGGCTGTGGATCTCCTTGTTCGAAGAAGCTTTGACGATGAACTCCTTTAGAAGACTAAGATGCGCCGGGAGAGCTACGGACACAACAACTTATATTCGAACCCCTTGTCGGCAGTGTTCTTCTATGAGATGGCGTTTGGTGCCTATTGCATCCAAAGATCGGGGTCGTCGTACCCTAACTTTCGTTATGTTGGAAGATCCATCGGGTTTGGATTGATTGCCAACCCGCGTTCTGCTCAATAAGTGCTTCATTAGTCGAAGTACTCATGCGTTGACGAGAAAGTGATTCGCTCTGATGAGGAGGAGTGATGTGCCTACGTTGAAACATCAGAGTGATGCACCTAGCTGAGATGTCAAATTGATGCGCCTAGTTGTAGTTTAGGCTTTTTTTTTGCAGTAGATTTTTTGTTGTCACAAAGAATTTGGACATGTAATAGAATTTTATATGAAAAATAAAAAATATAATCTTCATGTGCCTCTTTTCTTTGCTGTCTTTTGATGTGTTAACATTCTGTCTTTGGCGCATGATGTTTGGGGGCGCATAGTGATTTGGGGCGCATAAGAGTTTCTGATCTTGGATGCGCCTAAAATTCCATGCTTCTACAGGCCGTCACTGGAGGCCGACTACCTGCGGTTTAGGTTGAAGGAGATTTGGCACATCGGCTACGCCCCTATGCAAGTGGTGAAATGGTCGTCGGATTTTGATCCTAAGAAGGAATCCTATGTGGTTCCTATATGGTTAATTCTGTCGGGCCTTCCTCACATTCTCTTCGCAAAGGAAGCCATTTTTTACTCGTACAATGCGTCAGCTACTCGCTCGTGGTTGACCGAGCTACTGCATCCCAGTCCAGAACCAGTTGTGCACGGGTACTCGTGGACGTTGACACTAGTAGGCCTACACCGCCTTAGGTCAGGATCGAAATGCCAAACAACATTACTATTTGGCAAGACAGTCTACGAGGACCGCCCCCCTTTCTGCAGTGGATGCCTCCGTTGTGGCCACTTGGTTAGCGAATGCCCTAGGTCTCAGCCCGGGGATGCTCAGCAGGTGCCGCCCTCGATGCCATCGGCTTCCTCCTCCCCTCTCCCGGCGTCGGACTTCCCGGTTAGCTCCAACCCTATTCATGCTACTGTATCACCCCTACCTCCTCCATGTATTGGTCCTTCAGATACTGTCAGTTCGCCCATTACCAGCAACCCGCACATGGTTGGCGTGCGTGAGACAGACCCTTCCCTATCTGGTAGAGGCCCCTCCCCTATCAATGCGATCCCTTCCCCATCTCGAGCTCCCAGATTCATCCGCCCATCCGTCCTTCCCTCCAGGCTCCACTAGTCCTTCTCCCCGCCTGCCGTCGGACGATCAATTGGTTCCCGCCTCGTCCTCTATCCTCGCGTCTAGCCCTTTTGGCTACGATACCACTGAGTTAGTAGTGCTGATTGGTGTAGCTTTGGTGACCCTCTAGGCGCTGCCCTATGCTCTATCGTCGACTGGTCTAGATTCCTCCTCCTCTTCGCTCAGGTTGTATTCCATCACCGTGGTGCCTGGGCTCCCTTTTCTTATGCTCGGGTCTGTCGGCAACGTCCCTTATGACGGCATTAATGTTCTTGTTCCTCCTCTCATCTGTAGGGTTTCTTCTAATGTTGGTACGATTTCTCCCATGTCTGGTTCTAGTGGCTGCCTCAATTGGGCGGATGAGGTGGATGTAGTTGTGGATGTGGGTGAGGTCTTGTAAGGGTGGTTCGTTGTTTACCGAGTCAAGGGATGGAACGAAGGGTAGTATTACTTCACAGGTCAGTAGATTCAGCTCACGCTTGGAGGGGTTGAATCTCTCCGCCCGAGCTATCATCAGTATCCTCGATTCTGGAGTGGAGCACCTGACCCCTTCCTCCCGAGCTGTCATCTGATCTCACTTACTAGTGGATCGCGGACCAGGCGTCTCCCCGACAAGTAAGGAGAACAATCTGCAGTTGTCCGAGAAGCAGAAAGTGGATGGACGAAGCCCAGGAGGGCTAAAAACTCTTACAGAGTTGTTCTGCGATTACTCATGACTCTTCGTCCTTCCTCTTCCCGGTCCAAATCAATCAAACTCAGGTCCTAGGATTTAGGTCTGTTACTTGTTTCATTTCACTATTGGTGGTCGTACTAGTACGACTGATCGTCAGTATTGCCTTGTAACCTGTTTGCTTTTATTTAATAAAATTGTTTTGTTAATATATATATATATATATATATATATATATATATATATATATATATATATATATATATATATATATGTACATATATATATATATATATATATATTATATAATTATATATATATATATATATATATAAATATATATATATATATGTATATATATATTGGGAACAGGTAATTGTGTTACAGACTCCCGGTCTGAAGTTCTACAAACTCGGTCCGAAGGCCCGCACCCATACTTGTATCTCACCGCATCTGGCCCACACTTACATTTATTTCTCCACATAGAATTAAATGTGCTTCTCCCGTTGCTCGAACCTGCAACCTCTTGGGAGGATGTGCCTCACTCTAACCACTTGAGCTAGAGGTCATTGGCTATATATATATATATATATATATATATATATATATATATATATATATATATATATATATATATGAGAATAGATAATTATATTGATATTTAAAGGGTACACCACACCAAACTTATGCTAGTCTTCTAATTGGCCCAAGCATCCTTACATCATTCTCAATATTATGTAAAATTCCAATCTCAGAAATAATTAATCCTTCAAAAATTCAAGAATTTTGCTCTTCCATTTATGCCAAATTGACGCTGCAAGTCTGAGTCTTTCTTCTCGGAACCATTTTTTGCCCTTTCTACTATTCCTTCTAATTGTCTCCATGATCGTAGCTAGGTCTAGAGTCCCAGCATTGTCGATCTGCAACTGCCCTCTTGTGCCATTTGTATTTTCTTTGTCAAAGAACACTGAAAAAATAGATACTCTATAGATTCATTCTCCTGTTGACAAAGAATGCATCCATGTCCCCCTGTCTGCAGACCAAATCGATTAAGCCGATCTATAGTGAGTAATCGACCTAAATAGACTCGTACAGGTATATCTGGAGCTTCCGTGCCGATATATATATATATATATATATATATATATATATATATATATATATATATATATATATATATATAGAGAGAGAGAGAGAGAGAGAATATGGGAGGTGATGTGCCATCTTACAGGTGGTGGCTATGTGTCATCCCTCCATACTATCATCATATTTCGAAAGGTGTGCAAGTGCATGATGATAATATAGGGGGTGAAACATAGCCACCTCACCGTGAGGTGGCACCTCACCTCTCTCTCTCTCTCTCTCTCTCTCTCTATATATATATATATATATATATATATATATATATATATATATATATGTTTGTGATGTGAATTTCGATGTGAGTATGTCTATTGAGGGGTTTAATTATAACAGTGAATTTGACGGAAGGTTGCTCCGAGTCGATATATTGTATTTAACATGTTCTTCCGATCAAGAAATAGAAAGGAGAATGCAATATTTTTTTGAAAATATAGGAGAACCATTTCTCGATCCGAAAATTGCTAAATGTAATTTCTGATAAGAATAGTCGCATAGTCGAGACTCGAATTACACTAGGATAGTGATGGGCTTGCGATAGCTTTAAATATGCAAGAGTTGATACTTAAACGTTAGGACGCATAGGACACGCATGTGGACATGCAAGCGAAATTAAATTTTTAAGTCATGATTATATGTCATTCAAGGATACTCATCACGATGGATAGTCCTTAATATGATGTCTTCTTATTGCGTCGTGACTTCAGTGCACACGTGTCGAAACACACTTTTTTATTTTTTGTACGGAGTGTCTTTGAATCGTGACATGACTGTCTCACACTCAGATCGAAACTCTTAGTATGGACCCCTATATCAAGATGATAATAGTTAAGATTGTGATTGGTAGAATTGCACCATAGGAAGGATGAAAATTTTATGATCACATTGGATGAAAATTTTACAATGCAATTAAAATAAAAGCTAATCAATATTACCTTCTTCGTAAAGCCTTGCAAAGAGAGGGTGTGAGATTTTGCTCACTTTTCTATGTTGTACTAGTTGCAGCCCTCAATCGATCTTGAATTTGATTAAAGTTCTTAACTTGATCGCACAATAATAAATATACTTAACTTGATCGAGTATCGATTAAGTTTAATAAATAATTTTCTTTCTTATCTATAGCCTATGTAGGGACAGTCTAAGCATTGTGACATCCTAATACCACTTGGTCCCGAGTGAATGAGATAATTGATGAGAAAATAGCCAAATATGTGATCCATAATGTTCTCCAAACTACATCTCATATATGAAAGTTTGTTGTTGTAATTTGGTTGTTTGTGATTAGAGTGTTTGTGTTTGTGATCTTTTGAGTGTTGTGTGTACTATAGACTTACTTGACTTAAAATGTCTTCTTACTTCTAAATTTCATAAGTTGCTAATGTTCATTTTTGCTATGCCTTTACCTCCCTCAAACGTTTATTCTCTGGGGCTTGCATGTCTTTAATGACCTAGTTCTTGTTTGCTAGGCAAAGTTGCGGCTTGCGATGAACGTTTTCACTATTCAGCATGGAGGAGGATAAGGATGAGCCAGAGCGGAATACTGGAGTTAAAGGGAGTACTTTGGGTGTCTCCCTTATCCTGTATCATTCAAGGTATAATTGTATGTTAATATGTTTTATGGGTTGGATATTTGTAACTGGGTAGTGAAGTAGGATTTATCGGATTAACGTTAATTATAAGCATTACCCTTTATATATATTAGTCATGTTTAGTCTTGGATGATCCATGGTAAATCTATTATAGAACCTTACAAGCAACAATCACGAATACAGGTACGGGAGACTTGACTCGTCGTATTTCGGTACTGGGACGCGACAAGTTGGAATGCTCTAGAACCGATATATTTATAGTGCAAATATAAAGATTATTTACAACCATACAAAATATCTTACCCTCTATAAGTGGTAGGAATCCTCGTGAATCTTCTAAGCGCAAGAAATATTCCAAAAAGATTCCAAAAAATATTTAAGGAATATTCAAGGAAAATATCTAATAAATCTTTCAAGGACTCCATGAAGTTCTAGGATATTGTGGAGGCTTCCTTCAAATAATCTCCTAGCTTGATAAACTGTGCAAAGTTGTTTCGGTGAAAAAAATAAAATCTTGTACGCGACTAACAGCTTTCAACATTCGAATTTTCGTCCGCGGTCGAACAAGTTTCGTTTCCATGATTTACTTAGGTTTCGTAAATCAAGTGCCGAGATATCTTGACAGAGAAATGATTTACTTAATCACTCGCTTCTTGATCGTTTTCTCAATCCCCCGTGCTCCAACCGGCACACTTGTGAGTGAGAGGAAACTTCTACTCGTCTTGAAATAATGAAATATCAACTTCTTGACTTCTAAAGGTTCACTCAATTCCACATGCCATCAAACAAACGGCACCAAGAGGTTCCTTTTTCCCATCGTCAATCACACATCTAACCCTCAAAACCTACTACTAAGCTTTTTAATTTCCTTTCCAACTATTGACCAGGCCACCATTCCCACATTCCTTTCGTTATTAATGATAACTTCTTCTTTTTTCCTTCAAGTAAACCCATATTTTCCTTGACTTGAAGCCTTCTTTAAAGACACCTAAATCATTAAATGTTCTATTTGGGTTTTCTCCCTTCAAATGTCTACTTCATCAAAACAACCCAACTTTAATGCGTACTTGGTTTTTGGCCGAGAGTGACCAAGACGTTCCAATCCATCACCTACATGTTAGGTACAAGTATTGATTTTTTTTTTTAATACTTCTAGAGAAATATAGCTCATTTACTACACCATTGTCTTTGATTTCTATTTGGCCACACAACACAATACTAGTAGTGGCAACATATGCAAGAAGCAAAACAATAGTGCATCCCATGATTGTAGTCAATTAAATTTCTAGACGAATTTGTATAAGACAGTGTAACAATTATATATATGCTTATAGGAGATCTAGCTGCTTGGCACCATATCCATTGTAGATAGAGCTCTTGATTTCTTTCTTCTTCATCATCCTACGTAGAATTGACCATGCATGTGCTCTTTAATGCCATCAACACCACCTAGGCTTTAAATCTTGGTAGTTTGCAGATATTTAATTGCGCTAGTAACCTTATTGTTAAAAACCTAATCCTTCATTAATGTTTATTTTAGACGCGTAGCTGAACCTCGCTAAATCTTCGTTTCTTTTGTCTCTGATTGTGACTTTCCTGTCAGATTCTGGGTACCTAAACTTAATTTACAACAAAGATTTATCTAGTGCTTCGCAATCGACTTTTATGACGACCCAACTTGCATCACCCAAATTACCAAAATTGTTAACAGCTATTTTGCTCGATACAAACATGGATACGTGTAAGGACATAATTGATGCCAGATAATGGTATATATGGCCCATGGGCAAGATACAGAAACACGATACTGTTCATCATTAGATATGTACAATACAGTTACCTAACTATTCTGCAGAAATACAGACACCGATTACAAAGTGCAGACACAATATGAATACATATATCGTTTTTCTGTGTTCCCTGCAACATAGGTTTAAAAATAACAAATGTTGCGTACTATACAACATAGTTTGCAGTATTGTCCAATACTGATCCGATACAGCCGATACCAGTACAGTTTGGCATGTCCCGTTCCGATATCGACCGATACTGATACTAACCAATAACGACATAAGGGGTCTCTTAAAAGGTTCAAAGAATCGGTATCGGAATACCATTCCTATAACTATCGGGATCGGCGGTATCGACAGTATCAGAGGTTTCGGATCGGAGTATCGAATTTTTTGGTATTGGAAAACAAACAATTATTATAAATTATTAACATTTTAGAAAATATATTTTATACATTTAGGCATAATTTTAATATTTTCAGTGTTGTTTCTTAGTAGTTTTGAAATTGAATGATACAGTAGTCATCATTACCGATTGATTTACATATGATAGATAAGTTTTCTTCTTTTACATGCTTTTATAACCTGTCTATGCTTTTACACCCTTGTTGACTGGTCTTTTTTTCGTTCAATTTTCTTTCCCGAATTGACAGAAAAATAGACCCCCAATGTCAGTATCGGTCAGTATCGAGTACCGGTCGGTATCGGATCGAGACATGCCAAATCGTATCGGTATCGGCCGTATCGGATCGGTATCGGCCGTATCGGATCGGTATCGACCGATACTGCGAACTATGTTCCAAATCAATTTGGCAAGACAAATTGAACAAAAAAGACCAACCAGCAAGGATGTGAAAGCATAGGAAGGTTGTAAAAGCATGTAAATGATGAAAACTTATCTATCGCATGTAAACCAATCAACAAGGGTGACTATTATTTCATTCAATTTTAAAACTACTATGAAACAACAACAAAAATGCTTATAATTATACCTAAATGTCTAAAAAAAATTCTAGATTTATTAATAGTTATTTGTTTTCTGTTACTCCGATCTGAAAATGTCGATATTGCCTATACCGCCAATTCCGATACTCAGAAGAAAGATTTGATACCGATGCCGATACTGTGAACCTTGCTATAGGGGAGACAAAAGAAAACAAAAATCGCCAATGACTATTCAATATTTTACATAAATATTTGATATAGGCGAGTTATTTTGGATGCAACAATTTATGCAGCCTTTATGTTCAACAACTACTCAAATACCAATCAACCCTATAACTTCAAGTGGGTGGGTTCCTCAAGGATAAAGAAGGGTGCAACCATAAGCAAACATCCCACCAAGTGTCAGTAACCTAAATGAATGCCACATTGAATGCCAATTGCTTTAGAAACATATGCAAAGGGGCTACCATAATCCTTAAATGAGTGATATTGATCAGTACTGTTACGACTGATATGTATGGTATTTATACCTGTGGACCATGACTCTATTAAAAATACAGTCATATAGGCAGGTCTGTATACCAAACTAGATGGGGAAATACTTTAATACCTTGAAGAAGGAAAAGAAGAAGATTATATTTCCTTTCTAGGCTGAAGATATCGAGTACAATTTTCGACGTTTATCCCTACTAAAATTGGTCTTTATCAATTAGTGACTAACAAGATATATGTGCCCACTTGTGTCCGACACTTGTATTTCTATGAATTATCAGTGACTGACACGACAGACATGCCCACTTGTGTCTGACACTTGTATCGCTATGAGTTGTAAAATATCCATCAGATGAAGAGTACTATGTCCTATTTAGTAAATACCTTAAGGTTTCAATATATTCCTCCATTTCTGTATTCTAGCCAAACATAATTAGTTCAACAAAGAAAACTATTCAGGTTAAGTATATGTAGAATTGCAAAGATACACATGTAATTGTGTGCTCTGTGTCTAGATTTTGACGAGTTTTTGCATGAGACATCCCGTGTCAGTATTCTAGTTGAACCTAAATGATACCATATCATCCTGCATCATGTATTGCATTCAAATGTTGGCACTTCATATATCCTTGTAGCAGAAGTTGCATTTCAAACATGCTCGGTTGTAGTTTGCATATTAGAATGTCACCTACTGAATTTGTGTCCATGGCTTTGTCTGCAACTCTATATTGCATCGGTGATATGATGACTCAAACGATGATTTGGAACCCACACTACATCAGAAACATATATTCAGGGGCGTTTCTGAGCATGTGCAAGTTGTGTGATCGCACAGAGCCCCAAAATCGAAATGCCCCCAATTTTTTAACCTCCGTATATAGTACTAATGTGAAATCTCCATTTTTAGATTTAAGCCTCACTATTTTTTAGAAACTGCAATAACATGGCCCCTAGAAAATCAGGAAAAAAAAATTACTGATTAAAAAAGGCCATTTTTTTACTATTTGTTGATAAAACATCGCAAATGATCACTTCAATTGTAGGTTCAACCGTTCAAGATGTTGATAAAACATCTCCTTTCACAGTTCTTGAAAATATAAAATTAACTCTCATTGCGATATTCCGTTACTCATCTTCATCAAATAAGCATCTGTTAGCTATCTTGCTAAGTAAAAATCTTGTTTCTCGATAAGAGAAAAACATATCTTGCTGCTCATTCTGAAATTACATTGTTGCAGGGTTTGATCATTTTCACGATTCACAGACATGGATACGGATTCGGATACAGATAGGATACGGATTCATAATTTGGCATTTTAGAAAATCTAGGATACTAGTGTGGGCGTGGGTACGGTTTTACCTATTTTATACATTACATCCTAATAATATCTAAATTTAAGCATGTTTCGTACAGTAACTAGTTCCAACAAGTTTATAGAAAGGATTAATGCTACAAGATTAATGTTGCTTTGTCATATCTCAGTTATGTTTGTCACAACCATGGAGTCATAGACATGCCAACTAAGGGTATAGTTTACAGTATCGGCCGATAGCGATCCGATACGGTCAATCCCAATACGATTTGGCATGTCCCGATCCGATACCGACATTGACCAATATCGACACTGTTTTTTTTTCAGTCAATTCGGAAAAGAAAATTGAACGAAAAAGACAAACCGCAAGGTGTAAAAGTATAGTAAAGTTGTAAAAGCATGTAAAAGAATAAAAGTTATCTTTTGCAGGTAAACCAATCGGCAATGGTGACTACTATTTCATTTAATTTCAAAATTGCTACAAAACAACACATGAAATACTTAAAATTATGCAAAAATATATAATTTTTTAAAGTGTAATAATTTATTAATAATTGTTTGTTTTCCGATACAAAAAAAATGATAATCCGATCTGAAACCGAGGATACGGTCCGGTGTATCCGAGTAAAACTAGATTTTAACCTATACCTGACTAAAAGTAACTTCAGTTGGGTCTCTCTCCCAAATATTTCAAAGAAGAAATCTAGTGAACTGCTATCAATATTTGCTTCAATCAGTGAAAGAACAAATGCCATAAATCCCTCTCTCACCCCAGGATTGTTGTTTGCATTTAAGTTGCAAGTTGCCGTTACTAAGGATGACTTCAATGTAGAACAGTGATTCCAGACCATACACTGGCACCTATTGCCACCTCCACACACAGGACTACAAAGAGGAAGATGAGAGCATTTAAGCTCTCATTTAAGAGTTAGATTTGTGATAACTATGTGGAGTTGGCTAATTAATGCCTTAATATTTTGGGGGATTTAATTCCACAAGTACTCACCTAATTAAACTGTGGACAGATATGGAGTCCCACCAATGTGGTTCTATTGAATTCTGGTGGGTAAAATGATTTATTTCTCGACAGGTGCAACTTCCAAACCACATTCAATTTAGGCATATTTAAGTGACTTCTAATTGTGGTAAAAAGTAGGGAGTCATTAAATAATAGGGAGTGGCAGTACTTATGACCTTGATGTAATGTTGTTCTCAGCAATAAATTGGATGGGTTTCTGATTCATTATGGATACGTGAGGCAGTTATGCTGTTATGGTATTATATATTAGTCTGTGTGTCCAATTAATCTATACTGTCATCCTTGTGCTTCTAATATTGTCCAGACCCCAACAGACAAGTAACAACAGCCTAGATACTACTTACCTAAGATAGTAGGGTTGTGTTAACACGTATTCTAAGGACACACGATAACACGTCAATAAATGTGTATTTAAAATGATCGTACTCCCACCAACACATAAAATGAAAGAATATTTCACTTAAAACAAACATTTATTAATGTAAAATATATATTTATCAATGTACTTATGGAAGTACTCATATAAAATACATATTTATCGATGTGTTATCATATGTCCTTAGAATACATGTTAACATAACCCAAGATAATATACATCAGTAGACTGCAATTGAAGTTATGCTGCTGTTTTGCAACGTTTGTTGGTCAGGTCGAGCAAGAAAGACACTGTTCGTTTTGAGTAATTGAAGTTTTCTTGTTGCAACTGATTTTGGTTTGGTGTAGTTCAAGAGTACGATTGAAGAAATTTAGTGTGCAGTTATTGATGGGGGCAGCGACTTCATTGGCCTCAACTGTCTAGTTATGCTGCAAATTTGTTAGATTGATTAGATTATAGTAGATTGATTAGATATGATTAGATTATATTAGATTGATTAGATTATATTTGTAATGTAAATATGGCCCATAAGTCCAAATGTAGACACTATATATATTGTAACAAACCCTAGCAATAAGATCAAGGCATTATTATTTTCTACATGGTATCAGAGCCTCCCAAACAAAAACCCTAAAAACCTAGCCGCCGTCTCCGCCAACGGCGCCCGCCTGTCCGTCCGCCGACTGCGTCCGTCCGTCCGCCCGACTGCGCACGTCCGCCGTTCGCCGACTGCGCACGTTCGCAGACTGCGAACCGACCACGCCCGCCTGTCCGCCCGCGCCCGACTGTGCACGTCCGTCGACCGTCGACTGCGCACGTTCGCTGACTGCGAACCGACCGTGCCCGCTCGTCCGCCAGCTTCCGTCCGCGCACGCTCCCGTACGCGCCTGCGCCCGCCGCTCCGTCTATTTTAGGTTTTTATTGTTTCTTAGAGAAAGCACAAGCCTTCTGTAAAAAAAAAAATTCTCTTTCGCAGATTCGTCGGAGCTGTACAAACTTTTGTACACCCGACATTTGCTCGCCCCTTACGCGTCAGATCCGGCGCCCTTGATCGCGGCCGATTCGCCGCCGACCCCGTCCATCAGCGGCCGATTCGTCGGAGTTGTACAAAATTTTTGTACACCCGACATCCGCGATGGCAGATGATGCTGCGTCCAGCTACTCCGTCACGACTGGCGGTGGCGGTGCACACAACCCAAATTATCCTAATTCGAAGGATCCATATTTTCTGAGTTCTGCTGATCAACCAGGAAATATCATTACTCCTATTGTTTTTCGTGGACCGAACTATGCTGAGTGGTCTCGGTCGATACGTCTCTCCTTGATCTCTAGACGAAAGATCACCTTTCTGGAAGGTACTGAAGTCAAACCTATTAATGATGCTAGCAAATTGCTTGATTGGAGATGCGTGCAAGCACTATTGGTTCAATGGGTTCTTAATACCATTGATCCATCTCTGAAGAAATCTTTGCCGTACTTTGAGGAGGTTTCTCCATTGTGGAACTTGTTGGAGAAAAGATTTGTTGTTAGCAATGGCACTCGGAAGCAACAAATTAAGGTGGCGTTGGCTGAGTGCAAACAAACGGCTTCGATGTCTGTGGAAACCTACTTTGAAAATTTGCAGTCTTCGTGGGATGAACAAGCTGCTTATTTTCTATTGCCTACTTGTACCTGTGGTGAACTTGCTGCAACACTACAGGCTATGAGGGATGAAGACCACTTTCAGGACTTTATGTATGGGTTGAATGCTGAGTTGTATGGTCATACCCGATCTAATCTTCTGGCTCAGGATCCTCAGCCAAGTTTAGATCGGGCATACCAGGCAGTCCGTGAGGAAGAGGATATGCGAAAATCTCAGGTCCCATCCGCCAAGGAGGAGGTGATGGCGCTGGCTATCAAGACTTCACCTCGTATTTCTAGTAGTAGAACCTCAGATCCCAGGGACAAATCAGGTATGATCTGTACTCATTGTAAGAAAATAGGTCATGATGTTGCAACTTGCTTTGCCAAGATTGGCTATCCAGAGTGGTGGGAGACTCGTCCTCGGCGTGAGGGCGGACGTGGTGCTGGTGGTGGAAGAGGTCTGGCACCACAGCAGAGACGTGATGGGGGACGCGGTGCTGGTGGCGCAGGAGTTGTTCATCATGTTGCCGTTGCTGGTCATGGTGTCCCTGCTGGTCTTGCTGGTAGTTCGGCAGATATGATGCATGGAGGGTATCCTTCACCACTCTCAGGTGAACAATGGCAGAAACTGATGAGCTTGTTGGGTAACGACAATCCTTCCAACCCTGGTCCTTCAAACTCTGATCGTCTGATGGGTAAGCATTCTTCTGTCACTTGGATATTCGATACTGGGGCTACTCTTCATGCGACATGCTCTCGTGACTGTTTAGTTGATTGCTTTGAGGGTCCTGTCTGTCCTGTGATTTTGCCTGATGGGAGCACTATTGAGGCTGTTCTGAGAGGCAAAGTATTTTTGACTACTTCGTTGGTGTTGACGGATGTTCTTTACGTTCCGACATTGACTTGCAACTTGATCTCTGTCTCACAATTGATTGGTGCCAAAAATTGTGATATGTTATTTACTCCTGATTTGTGTTTTGTTCAGGACCGAAGTACGAGGATGGTGATTGGAACAGGTGAACAACGGGATGGACTTTACTTCTTGGGGGAGGTACCAGCTTCTTTGACTTCGGTGAGCCTGGCATGCAGAGAGGGTGATTCCGAGGTTTGGCATAGTAGACTGGGGCATCCTTCAGATAAAGTAATGCAGAATTTACCTTTTCTCTCTGGTAGTAGTGTGTTTTCTCATAAGGCTTGTGATATTTGTCATCAAGCTAAACAGACTCGTGATGCTTTCCCTGATAGTAGTAGCCGTGCTTTGAGATGCTTTGAACTTATACACTGTGATCTGTGGGGACCATATTGTGTTCCGTAATCTAATGGGGAACGATATTTTTTGACTTTGGTGGATGATTTTTCTAGAGCTGTTTGGGTTATTTTATTGACGGATAAGCCTGATGTTTATTCTATGTTCCTTAAATTCATTGCTATGGTAAAGCGTCAGTTTGGGGCTGATATACGTCGTGTACGGAGTGACAATGGCACTGAATTTAATTGTTTACGAGATTATTTTTCATCTCAAGGTATATTGTTCCAAACATCCTGTGTTGGGACACCTCAACAGAATGGAAGGGTGGAGAAAAAACATCGACATATGTTAAATGTAGCCAGGGCATTGAGATTTCAGGGTTCTCTTTCCGTAGATTTTTGGGGGGAATATGTTCTGGCTGCATGTTATTTGATAAATAGAACCCCTTCTAGTATCTTGCATTTTAAGTCTCCTTATGAAGTTTTATATGGTTCGGCTCCTTCGTATGATCATCTACGTATTTTTGGTTGTCTGTGCTATGCGTATGATTTGAAATCCCGACATAATAAATTTGCTAGCAGGAGCAGAAAACGTATCTTTGTTGGGTTGGGTATCCACTTGATAAAAAGGGATGGAAACTGTATGATTTAGAGACTGGTGAATTTTTGGTGTCCCGTGATGTTACTATTTATGAAAAAGAATTTTCTGGGTGTGGCTCCGCTAGCGAGATGTCTTCTGAGAAACGCCATACATCTGTTGAGGTGCCGGGAGACAATATAGAGGATTTTGGGATGGTGCCAGCAACGGTTGCTGAGGACAGAGTGGTTGATGGTGGCTCCGCACCGAGTGGCGAGGATGCACAAGTAGATGCAGAAGTATTGACAGGGGAGTCTGCTGGGGGTGATGCAGATACTACTGATAATACAGGAGATGCAGTATTGCCAGAGGTGCCCGACGAGGTAGTATTGGGAAGAGGAATGAGAAAGAAATCACAGCCAGCACGATTACAAGATTTTGTGACGAATGCTGTTCGAAGTAAAAGTCCCCCCTTCACCACAGTTCATCTGTTCCCGTCACTTCCTCAGGTACTTCGTATCCTTTAACACAATTTCTAAGTTATGACATATTTACTGCTGGACACAGAGATTTTCTTGCAGCTATCACTGCAGGTGTTGAGCCTACTTCATATCGCCAGGCCTCGCGAGATTCGAGATGGCGTGCGGCTATGCAAACTGAAACACAGGCTCTGGAAGATAATGGGACTTAGAGTATTGTCGATTTGCCTCCTGGAAAGAAAGCATTGGAAAGTAGATGGGTGTACAAAATTAAGTACAACTCCGACGACAGTGTTGAGCGCTTAAAGGCACGACTGGTTGTGTTTGGTAATCATCAGGTTGAGGGGATCGACTATTCAGAGATATTTGCCCCGGTAGCTAAGATGCCTACAGTGCGGGCGTTTTTGGCTGTTGTAGCCGTGAGAGGCTGGACTTTGCACCAGATGGATGTGCACAATACTTTTCTTCATGGAGATCTGACAGAAGCAGATATGAAGTTGCCGCCAGGTTTTTTGCATAGTGAACCTAACAAAGTGTGTCGCCTGCGTAAGTCTCTATATGGATTGAAATAGGCACCACGTTGTTGGTTTGCTAAGCTTACTGCTTCCCTGATATCCTATGGATTTATTCAGTCTCATTCCGATTATTCCCTTTTCTCTCTTTTTCAAGGGAAGGTAGAGTTGCATGTTTTGATCTATGTGGATGATATGATTGTGTCTGGTAATGACTCAGGTGCTTTAGATGCTTTCAAAAAGTACCTTAGTTCTTGCTTTCACATGAAAGATCTTGGTGTGTTAAAGTACTTTCTTGGCATAGAGGTGGCTCGGAGTGCAGAAGGAATTTCCTTGTGTCAAAGAAAGTATGCTTTGGACATAATTTCAGAATACGGCTTGATGGGGTCTCGACCTGCTGGCTTTCCCATGGAGCCCAATCACAAGCTGGCAGAATCGACTAGTCCACAGATGGCGGATGCAGAGCCTTATCGGAGGCTGGTTGGGAGGTTGATTTATCTATCATTTACTCGCCCTGACTTAGCCTATGATGTGCATATCTTGTCTCAATTTTTACAAGAGCCTCGCCAAGATCATTGGCATGCTGCTTTGAGAGTTGTTGGATATCTCAAACATGCCCCGGGACAGGGTATTCTTTTGAAAGCTGATTGCGATCTCCGTCTTTCTGGTTGGTGCGATTCCGACTGGGCCAGTTATCCCTTGACTCGCCGCTCTGTTACAGGCTGGTTGGTGTTTCTAGGGGGTCTCCTATTTCTTGGAAGACCAAGAAGCAACCAACTGTTTCTCGATCTTCCGCTGAAGCTGAATATCGATCTCTCGCTGCGCTTGTTTGTGAGTTGAAATGGTTGAAGGAGTTATTGGTGTGTTTGGACGTTCGCCAGGAGTCTGCTATGTCAGTGTATTGTGACAGTCAGTCAGCCCTGCACCTGGCTCAGAACCCGGTGTTTCATGAGCGCAGTAAGCATATTGAGGTGGATTTGCATTTTGTTCGCGATGCTATTAAAGATGGCACCGTTATAGCCTCGCATGATCCTACTTCTACTCAATTGGCTGATATCTTCACTAAGCCCCTTGGAAAGCATGTGTTTGATTCTTTCCTTCCCAAGTTGGGCATTTGTGACTTGCATGCTCCAACTTGAGGGGGGTGTTAGATTGATTAGATTAGATTAGATTGATTAGATATGATTAGATTGATTAGATTATATTTGTAATGTAAATATGGCCCATAAGCCCAAATGTAGACACTATATATATTGTAACAAACCCTAGCAATGAGAACAAGGCATTATTATTTCCTACAAAATTGCTAGGAGTTCTGGTGGTTAATTATCCTCTCGCATCGTTTGTAGATTTGTAGCAATTGGTATTAGAGCCAAGGGAATCGTTGAAATTCAAATTCTTGAATTTAGGTTAACGGTAGGTGACGAGATTGGCCCGCTCCCTATCTTCCTATAATGGGATTCTCGAAATCTTGTTTTGTTATAGTTCGAGGAAGATTTTCTCTATTTCAAAATTTTGGAATGACGAGTAACAAGTTTAACAGTACAAAATTCGAAATGAAAAAAATCAATGGTAAATAAAACTTCACTTTGTGGCGGAGAAGGGTCAAGGATAGCATCGTGAAAGAGGGAGTATTCAAGGTTGCTACCATTAAAGACAAGAAACATGTTGATATGACGAGTGACGGTGATGTAAAATGTTATGACCGAGACTTTTGTGGCACGATTATGGTTGAAGCTAAAGAGCTCGTATATATGACAAAGTTATGTCTAAAAAGTTGTATCTCAAGATGTAACTCTACAGTTTCACATGAAAGAAGTGAACGAAATTCTTAACCATTTTAATAGTAAATTGATCTTTTGTACCTCAAGTAAAGTTAAAGGAGAAGGACAATGCACTTTTACTCCTTTCTTCGATTCTTGGGTCTTATGACCATTTGGTGATAACGGTCTTATGGAAAGGAGACCCCTGAGATGGAAGAGGTGACAAAAACTCTTCTCCATAATGAGATTATGGAGATGTCAAATCTAAATGAGTAGTCATAGGGTTGATTTCTAATGAAAGGGGAAGTTCGAAGAAAAAAGGATAGAAGCAAGAGTAGCCTAGAAAAGTCCAAATTATCAAGGCAAGAGCAATGTTTATTTCTTTGCAAATAGTCGGAACGTATGAGGAAATAATATACGAAGTACAAGCAGTATAAGAATGGTAAAGGTGCCAATTGAAGTTGTCAGGGTTACACTAGCGTTGCGCAGGAAGCTAATCAGTTACCATTTGATGTACTCAAGGTGCATAGCGGGAAGGATAAATTCTCCGAAGCTTGGATTCTTGACTCTGGTTGTTTGTATCATATGTGTCAGAACATGGAGTGGTTCATCACCTATAAGGAGTTTAATGATGGTGTTGTTCTCATGGGGAACAATACATCGTGCAAGACCATTAATGTAGGGAACATTATTTCTTTGAGTGAACGTGATATAAGTTTCAAATCTAAAGAAGAACTTCATTTCTTTGAGTGAGTTGGACGAGATAGGATGCAAGTTTGTTGGCCAAGACAATTTTCTAAAGATAACGAAGGACAACCTGGTGGTCATGAAAGGGGCATGGTTTGTCGTCGAACTTGTATCAATTGGATGGAAGCATAGTGTCACTACCAAAATATGTCAAATTAGCGACACCAAGAGACGTCTCTAAACAAGGTAAAAATGTCGCTAATTACTTTTAGCGACGAAATTAGCGATGTATTGACCATGTCGCGTAATACATGGTCGCTAACTAAGTTTATGTCATTGTTCGTCGCTATAGCAATGTAATTTTGCAACGTACCTCATCGCTAGCAATTTATCCAACTAACGACGTTCATCGACATTGCGTTGCTAATTAGCGACGTTACAATTCGTTGCTAATTGTCGCTGGCAGTTCAACTTTTAGCGACACAATAGGCAAACGTTAGCGACGTTTAGCGACTTCAGTTTTGGCAATCTATGTTTGTCACGTCACCTTTTTAGTGACGTTTTGCGACAATCTGCGACGTTATGATACTTACATAGTGACGTTCGGATACGTGCATAGCAACGAAGTTAGCGACGTTGCCTGACTAAATTTGTTGACCTGTCCATTTTGCCACGTTAGCACTTTGGCGACGTTTTGCGACGTTCCGATTTTCTGGTTAGCGACGTTCTGACACCCCTTAGCGACGTATATTGGTGTCGCTAAGCGTTGCTAAACGTCGCTAAATCCTAAAAAAAAATTAAAAAACAGAATTCAGTATGCTTTTATATCAACGACAGTTATATCCCTATATTATATAGCATTTTACCTGCATTAGAATGACAGTTTGCAAATAATAGATTTCGAGCAACCCTCTGTAGAATTCTTTAGATTCGCCGACCCCTTCGGTGGAATACTCAACACCGGTAAACCAATATAGAGACAAATGATAAAAATGCACTACTAATAATCAAATAAATAGAATCCGATGATCAGAAAGACAGGAAATAGCCGGATGGATACAAATCCACTACCAAATGACTATAAAAAGAGTTCATCCGATAATGTTAAACATAACACAAACTGTTGCTAAATGTATAAAATAAATACATAAAGACCTAACAATGGATCAACAACACGAAAAATAAAAATAAGTCCAATAAAGGACTACGTCTGGTTGGGAGGAGGAGGAGGCAGTCCCCGCATCTGGGATACCATGAACCTATATTGCTCCGGGGTCAGCATCACCAGTGACGACTCATCAGTAGAAGGAAGAGCAGGCAGTAGAACCGATACAGTCGGTGTGGATGACAACACACGACCAGGAAGTGTCTGCTCCATGGCTAGCAGTCTAAAGTTAATGAAATCCATAACAGCCGCCAGTCTCGAAACCTGATCATCCATGGCTACCTGCGACCCCTGCAATGCCTGAATGGCAAGATCCACCTTCTTCTGCACCGCCTGAACGATACGATCCTTCCTCTCGTCCGTCTCCCTAATGGTGTGCTCGAGCATATCAAATTGTGTGGTGAGCGCCGCATCGTCCGTTTGCGGCTGAGATTAAGGCTGCTTCGCAATCCTCCGTAACAACTCGTCACGCAGATCAGTAAGCTAGCGACGGAGTTCCTCCACTCGGACCGACTCCTGTGAGGGCTATGGAGAATGCACACTGGCAGAGGATCCCTGGATGACTGCGTCGCCATAAAGGCGCCGTAGGATCCCGTACCATAGTACATAACCCTCTGAAGACCACCAACGACGATCATCCAGAGCTCGTCCAACGTCCGAGCCGGTGGGGGCTGCGAGGAAGTTCCAGCCCCTCCCTCCGCAGATGTACTAGTAATCTTATGCTGTAGCCTAAGATACTCATCCTAGAAAAGTGTGCATCCCGGTAAGCATAATATTTACTACCAACCTAATTGTTCCACGTCTATGGATATATATTGCATATTTATTAAGTTATACTAAATTTAGTGACATGTAAAGTAATACTTACGTAGCTCTGCGTAGCCCGATCATCGATGAGCTTTCCATCCTTCCGATGGGTAGCCAAGAAGACGGTCACCATGTTGGCATCCTCACCCCTCTTTATCTGTTATAATAATTTGTTTGTTATTGAAATTAAATATTTTATTCCTACTTTTATTAAAATAATATATTATAGTAAAACACATACCAGGCAACGAAAATATTCTGTTATGGGAATTGAGCCACCACACCACTTCTCTGTCCTTGTCCTAGCCACCTTCGCCTTCTCCGACCGTTCCTTGTACCTAGGAGCATCGAATCTAGCCGTCATTGCATTCTAGTGCTGGACGTGATCCAACCTTGGATCGATGTTTCAGAGCAGTCTCGAGCTTTCTGGTCGTCGATCGCATCCCGGATCAACTTGGCGGCAACGGCAGGAAATTGCTTCTAGATCATCTCAGTCCGATGTGGTGGATAAAAATATATTTTCTACAAGAATTGAATTAGTTAGTTATATAATATGCATAAAAATGATTTATACTAAAAGCAGTATACTTTAGTTACCTTGAAGTGGGTAAACCAGAATGCCTTCCTCTCGTCCGAGGCATCTGAGTAGTTGATCCAAGGGCCCCCGTAGTTGGACCTCAGAAATTGCCCCAATGTCCGCTGAACTGACGGGGGACGATATCTACACAACCATAATTAAATTCATGATTATATAGATATAAGTATAAATAAATGTTAACTAATTAACTTACTTTGTAGGTCCGTCGGACCAAATCTCCATCCTCGTCTCGTCCGGAGGGGCGCATGGGGGATCGCTCGGATCATATGGAGTCGGTGTAGGTACAACCTCCTCAACCCGTTTCTTCATCTCTATAGTACCGTCTGCAACAGGAATGCAAGACGGGCTAGGATCAGGCCTGGAACTGTCCGTCCCAGGAGTACTACCACGGGCCGTCAATCCACTTGGAGATTTGAGTGGTTGGTACATTGGAGTACTAGGAGACGAGGGTCCGGAACCATCATCCACTAAAGGATTACCACTCCGTACAACGGTGGAAGCTCTACCGGCATGGGATGCTCCTCTACCGGTCCAGAGGTATGATCCTCTGCGTCTTGCCATACCTGATAAAAATAGATATCTACAAGATAATAACCATACATTTAACATATCACAGTTTAAAAAAATAGATTCGAAGCAACCCTCTGTTGAATTTCTAGATAATAATCATGTATTTAACATATCACAGTTTATAAAAATAGGCCCGGAGCAACCCTCCGTTGAATTTTTAGATAATAATCAAGCGTAGATAATAGCATCCAGAAACATCCAAGTCTAGATAATAACCATGTTTAGAAAATAATAAACATCAAGAGTTGTAAAAACATCCAAGTCTAACACAGAAATAAGTCTACCGGAAATAAATTCCATCAAAAGTCATATCATACTGGGACCCCTCTACGCCGATGCAGAGAGATCTCACTACTCAGCCACAATGCATAAGTAGGATCCACGCCAGCAAGATCAATATCCATAGGAGCTGGATGACTGGAACTTCTGGTACAACTGCCTGCTGGTGCCACCTCCTCCTTCACAGCTATCTCGACTTTAGGAATCACTTCCTCCTTAATAGCAGGAGGAAGTTCTTCCTTGACCTTCATCTCTGCTTTAGATACTACTACCTCATCAGCAGCAGGAGGAAGCACTACCTTCTTAGTAGCAGAGGTACTATTACCTCCTCAGTAGCCATCTGTGCCTCTCTTAAGCGACGTGCTCGGGTCATGGGTGCCATCTGATAAGATTGATGGAAACATAGAGATTAATTAGGGATTAAACAAAATAACAGTATTAGACATGTAATATGGAAGATTCATTGTTGTATGGAGATTAATTAGCGGTTAAACATATTTTACATTTTATTTTATTTTCAATTATCTTCTGAAAATTCATCTTCTTTGTCCTCCGTGTCCTCCGCGTCCTCATCTTCCTCTTCCTCCTCAACTTCGCTTTCGTCTAATTCGTTTTCCTCTTCGGATACTTCTACCTCTTCTATACGATTAGATATATAATATGGAACTTTCGTTGTGTCCACATCAACTATATTTGTTACAATAGGTAGCTCATCCTCTTGATAAGCTATTTCGTCAACATCGTAGGTATTTCTGGCTTTAGTCTTGCATACTGTCCACCATTCCAACCTAGTTGTTCCCCGTCTAGGATAAGTAGTGAAGTAAACTAGTTGAGCCTAACTTGCTAGGACAAATGGTTCGTATCCTTGATATCGATGCCGGTGTTAATATCCATAAGACCATGCTTGTCAATTTTCCAACCTTAATCTTGGATGGGATCGAACCAATCACAACTAAACAACACGATCTTAGCCGGCTCTGTGCCGTTGTTATATGTCAACTCCACAATCTTCCGTAAGACGCCATAGAAATCATTGCCCGGATCGACATCTTTGTAGTTTGTAGATATGATACACAAAAAAATTATTTTTGGTCGAATCAAGATCCGGAAAGTTCTCTCTGATCGAAGCATTTGTTGACTTGAACCTAAACCCATTCACACAATAGCTTGGCCAGATTTTGATGGAATAAATGGGCCCCTTGGCTAGAGTTCTAATAGACTCATTCTCTAGTGTTTCGTCCGGACGATCGACCTAAATATCACAAGAAAAGAAATTAAATTCAGCGTTCCATTAATTACTGTGCAAAGTGCATATACGAAACTAATTACTGAGCATCTTACATATGCACTCAACTATGAAGGAAAATGATGTCTTATTTTCCGTTCCAGTTCTTCATCCGTCATGTACTATCTACTTGACCTCACCTCATAAATAAATGTGCTGAAAATAACAACACATCGACTAATTAGTGTAATAATGATATTGGATACTATTACATGCATAGATGACGTAAATGTGGATGTATTAGTTACTTACCCTCCGAGCTTCTCCACTTCATCCTCGTCGCAGTTGAGTAATATATATAACTGAGTAGTCCTTAGTTCCTCGTCATTCAGATATCTTTTCTTCATTTTTTTCGAAGGCTTTCCGAAAGCATTGAAGACTTTCAGTATTGTATCATTAGATTCAAGATATCCATCGTCGTTTCTCGGAGCACTTGTTCTATTAGTAGCAACATGTGGCTTGAAATACATCGAGCAGAAGTTTGTAATCTCCTCGAGAACATAGGCTTCACAAATAGAACCCTCGATCCGAGCCTTATTTTTTACCTTTCTCTTTAGGTGGTTCAAATGGCGCTCAAACGGATACATCCACCGATTACCGACGGGCCCAACAACACGTGCCTCGTAGGAAAGATGAATTGACAAATGCTCTATAGAGTCGAAGAACCCAGGAGGGAACACCCTCTCAATCTTGCATAGTGTTACCATAATGTCCTTCTCTTGCTTTTCTAGATGATCGACAAGCAACTTAGTAGAACAAAGATCTCTGAAGATTATGCTCAGCTCTGTCAGCGGATCCCAAACGACCGATGGTAACAATTTCTGAAATGCGATCGGAATTAACCTCTACATAAATACGTGACAGTCGTGGCTCTTCATACCCGTCAGTTTGTTCTCCTTCAGGTCAACACATATTCTTAAATTCGACACGTATCTGTCAGGAAATTTTAGGCCCTGAATCCACCTACAAAGTCTCCATTTATCCTTCCTGTCTAGTGAGAAAATTGTCTTAGGCTGCTTATACTTCTCATTGCCTTCATTTATCAAATGCAACGCAGGACGTCTGCATATATCTTCCAAGTCCAATCTGGCCTTGGGACTGTCTTTCGTCTTTTCCTTTACGTCCATCACAGTATTAATTATGTTGTCAAACACATTCTTCTCTATATGCATGACATCAAGGTTATGTCTGATCAGATTGGTGCTCCAATATGACAGGTCCCAGAATATACTTCTTTTCATCCAATTATGAGTGCGGCCAAATTCATCAAACTTGTATCCCTTTTTAGGCTCTTCGATATATCACGCCCCAGAACCAGAATATTGGAGAGCGGGGGATAGACACAGTGTAATGCCTGTTGTCCGTATTACGTATTTTTAGAATACGTGTACGTATTTTTATTCTGTATTGCTTAATTCTTGGCTTAGCTTTTCCTTCTTGGCTTGGTTTATTCTTGGTCCGGGTTGGCTTGGTTCGGTTGGGATTATTTTTGGTTCATCATGAACCATGGGTGAACCCCCTACCTACCACCACCTTTGGTATTTATTACCATTCTTCCTTCTCTCTCTTTATTACTCTTCTTCCTCCTCCATTAACTCTTTCACCTACCAGAGAGAGAGAGGTCTAGGCAAGTGCAACATACTTCATGAGGAACTCTAATTTTATTGCTTCATTCTCTTCCTTACAATATTTTAACTTACTTTAGTACTTGACATTTTCACTTTCCATGGCTAGATTTTTGTAGATCTAAGTTTATTTTATTTTCGGATTTCTTGGGTTTTGATCTACTTAACCTTGTTATTTCCGAGTTTTGATGGTTCCATGTTGTTGAGGCTTTCATTCTACCCCATTTTGACCTATGGAAGTTCGAATTTGGGCTCCGGATGATGGAGTTATGGAGCTTGAGGACTTGACTCTCATGGTGTTCTTCTTCTCGGAATTTTGGAGAAGATGAACTGTGCTTGACTTAACCGCATGAATATTTCATGCGACAAGTGTTCTCTTGAGCCGCATGGCTGAAAGTACTTGAGCCGTATGAGGGTCGAACTCATCTAGCCGCATAACTCGCTCAATCCCCAGCCACATATACTCTGCACTTCTTGAGCCGTATGAGACGCCACCCAATTCAGCCGCATACGTCCTCCCCCTTCCTGGCCGCATGAGACCCACTTGACTTTGGCCGCATATGCTTGTGGTTATTCAGCCGCATGCACTTTCCTCTTTCCGTAGCCGCATGGACTGTTCTCCTCCTGCCGCATGAGCTTGCCTTTCTCTCCGCCGCATGGACCCAATTCATTTTAGCCGCATGAACTTGGTCCACTTGTAGCCGCATAGGCGCATGACCCCGCTAACCGCATAAGCGCATGGCTTCGTCATGTCCCTGCCGCATGGATTCTCTCCTTGGCCGTATGGACCCTATTCATCTCAGCTGCATGGACCCAATTCATATCAGTCTCATGCGCCCTCTCTTCCTGCTGGCCGCATGAGGACTGATATCCTTAGCCGCATAGGCTTTTCTTTATCAGCCGCATGCGCCTGACCCTATTCAGCCGCATGGGCTGCTCTTCTCCCAGCCGTATGAGATTATTCTTGAACCGCATGACTCTCCTATAGCTCTGTACTATTATTTTATTATTATTTGCCCATGTCTTGTAATCCCTTTTATTGTATATTTTTACGTCCATTTTATATCCTTACGCCTTTTGTCCTGAACTTGATAAATCACGATTTGATTGACATAATTGAAATGGCAATTGTACATGACATGGGTGATAAGTGAACATGACATGACCTGATAGTGGCCCGTCGTGGCGCACTCTTGACTAGTACACTTGACATGATAACCTGACATGATATATCATGATAAGCTGTTGCGACGGCTACCTGACATGATATGACCTGTATAAATAACCTGGACACCGTGGGTGATTGTGCTTGTACAAATAATCCAGTCCTGTCTTGCATCATGTCTAGGAGGGGACTCCTGAGTGCCACGGTCAGGAGTATCCATTGAAATGTACTAAGGCTAATAACTAGATAAATACACTAGTCATAAACAGATCTTCCAGCTACAGGCAATCCCGTTACCTGGACACGCCTTGGGATCTGTAGCCTGCCATCGAGTAGGGCACATTTCCAACACACTGTCATGTGTTGCACCCTTCAAGCTACCTAAGGGTACATTCATTTCCTGGACGATGTACCCACCTGAATTCAACTCTAAATCTTTTAACCCGGGTAACCTGGATGGTCTGCAGGGCTTGTGGCTGTGGAAGATTCTCACTGCATCTTGCTAGTAACTAGGCCTGTGATAACCCTAGTTAGTTAAAGTATCAAGCCGTAATTCTTGCTTGGCCGTGAAATGATTGGATGGAGTCTAACCAGTCTAGTCTTGTCCTGATTCTGTTCCAGATTACTGCATGACCAGAATGCCTGTATTTATTTTATCGATAAATGGTGAGAATTCCAAGTTCTGTTCAGACGAAGGATTATAACCCCGGTCCTTGTTTAGTTTACGGGTTGTAACCTGGCTATCTGAATAGTTCCATGGTTATCTCGTCGTATATCATCCTGATGCATTTCTTTATTTCTAGTTCTTACTAATTTATCCTCTTGTGCTGATTGCTGGTTTTAGTTCCTAAGTGAAGCTTCCTTTGTGGCACTTGCTCTTTCTGGGATCTGACCCAGCTGGTTTTGTATGGCCAGATTTCGGAGCAGCTCCAGAGGATCTACCGCTTTTCCAGCCCGATGGTGAACACCAGACGTAACCAGGGTAATGAGTAGATTATTTTTGGCTCTCCCACTCTATTGTAAAAATATTCTTTTGATGCATTTAGCCGACGAGCACCTGTTTAGCTCGATTGTACTTAATTACTGTCTGCCTACGGGCTGTAACATGATTGAAAGATCCTAGGGTTGATCATGTATGACTAAACTCTTGCTAGTCATAACATTTTATAATGACTAGCTTCATGATCAACTGAATATGTAATGTTTGGGATGCCTTACTATTGTATATTTGGTGATCTAACATCTTGTAGCATTTACTTACTTGCTTTTGATTGAGACACTAGGCTTGTTCATGACCATAGGAGACGGTTGGCTTGTAGTAAACCCTCATGTATCTAGACAGCCGTGACCGTATAGCGAGATGGAATCCATTTTATATACGTAGCTGGCTATGTCTGCCCCCGCTCTCCAGTATTCTGGTTTTGGGGCGTGACATGGTTTAAGTGGTGGCCCATGCAGGTCTTGTAAATCAAGATATGTGAGGGCTTAGCGAATAGATGTCTCAATCAGTATCCGCCCTTGATCTCTGCTCGTATCTTCTGAATCCCTGGATTCTTGTCCTGATCATATGTTTGTATCGTTGATCTGTCCTGGTCCTTCCTTATTGTTTTCCATGTCGTCTTCTTTAGCGGCATCGTTCCTAGACCTACCGGTCAGCAAGGCGGAGCGCTTCCCGCGGATCAGCAGCAACCAGGAGATCAAGCCCAGCATTCCGGAGTAGCCTCCTGAGTCGTGCCTTCTGACGGAGAGCCACCAGTCCAGCCAGTTCAGCCTGCCGAGCCTGATGATGGCACCTTGGTAGGACTCGTCAGGACCTTGATAGCTTCTCAAGATCGTCGTGGAGATGTCTTGTACCAGACAGTGACGGATGCTTTGACCAGAGGAGGTCATCAGGGTAACAGCGCAGCCAACAGCTTCAAGCGCTTGAACCCTCCTTTCTTCGACGGTAGCGAAGATGCTATCGCCACAGATGCTTGGCTTCAGGACACAGAGGTAATTCTAGAAGCAGTCAGGACCCCAGAGATCGAGAAGGTAGCCGTGGTGCGTCTGCAGTTATTAGATCTTGCCCGCAGTTGGTGGACGGCTCAGGCTGTTGGGTTAGCAGCACCCATTGCTTGGGCAGTATTCAGAGAGAGATTCCAAACCAAGTATTTTGATGCTGTACCTCGGTACGATCTACAGACGAGGTTCACCAATCTGAAGCAGATGGGCAGGACGGTCGATGGATATGGGACCGAGTTTTCGAGACTCAGTCGGTTTGCTCCCACCTTGGTGGCAACCGAGTATAATAGAGCCCAGCGATTTCAGCAAGGGCTTCACCTGGAGATTCTATTGGCGGTTGAGAAGTTTGAGCATCAGACTTTTGATGCAGTCTTGAGAGCAGCTAGGAGGCATGAGTATACCTCCCAGAGGATTGTGGATAGGGCCGGAGGTCGGAAGAGATCCCACGGCCAGATGAATCAGTCTTCAGCCCCAGTCCCGGCAGCCAGGGCTTTAACTATTAGAGCTCCGAGGTGGGCGGCCTCAGTGACGTCGGCTCAGCATTCAGCCCCGACGTACCCTCAGCAGCAGAAGCAGAAATAGTCTTCCGCAGTGGGATGTTCTCATTGTGGAAAGCCCGGCCATGTAGTGGCAGAGTGTCGCAGGGCACAGGGATTGTGTCTGGCTTGTGGAGCAGCAGACCATAGGGTTGGATCCTGCCCGAATAGGGGTGGTTCATCATCGTCCAACCTTTCTAGCTCTTCGGTGAGAGGACCAGCTCCGGTCCAGCAGCAGTAGTATCTATTGTCGAGGCCCTTGCCGCCTCAGTCTCAAGTATTCCAGCAGCAGAACCCCCAGCAGTATGCTCAGGCCCAAGCCCAGAGTCAGAATAGGCAGCGAGGATTACAGCAGAGGGGACCAGCACCCCGAGGGCATGGTCATGCTATGGTGATGACCGCAGAGGAAGGATTAGCACCACGAGAGGTAGTGGCAGGTACTATTCTCGTCAACTCCTTTCCAGCTTCAGCTTTATTTGATTCTGGTGTATCGTATTATTTTATGTCTGC
Organism: Iris pallida; assembly: GCA_029216955.1. Lineage (NCBI taxonomy): Eukaryota > Viridiplantae > Streptophyta > Magnoliopsida > Asparagales > Iridaceae > Iris > Iris pallida. The sequence continues at coordinate 4,491,107 of JANAVB010010794.1, read as the reverse complement.
ATGATTCGCGACACGGATAGGATTGGAGCCTGAGTCATTATCAGTAAGGCTCAATATACATACTGGTAATGGACTTGTGGGAGTCGATAGGGTGTTTTTCTCGTGTCGGATCGTAGTTAGCGGTAAAAAATTTCCCGCTAGATTGATAGAGTTCCCGATGGCCGATTATGATATGGTCCTAGGGATGGATTGGTTGAGGAACCAGTATGCTAGAATAGACTGCCATATTGGTAGGGTTGTTTTTAGCATTCCAGGCGAGCCAGAGTTTTCCTTTTCCCGAGGTGCAGTTGAGCCTTCTCCTCCAGTATTGCGGATGGCAGTAGCAGCAGTGCAGTTGCCTCGAATAGTTGAAGAGTTTCCAGATGTTTTCCCAGAAGAGCTTCCAGGTATGTCGCCAGAGCGGAAGATCGAGTTTACTATAGACTTGATTCCCGGGACAGTCCCAGTGTCAGAGAGAGTCTATAGGATGGCGCCTTCAGAATTGGAGATATTGTACAAGATGATTGAAGAACTTCGAACCAAAGGATTCATTCGTGCTAGTGGATCGCCTTGGGGAGCCCCGATGCTTCTTGTGAAAAGGAAGGATGGTACGTCCAGGTTATGTGTTGATTATCGTACCTTGAACTCAGTGACAATCAAGAACAGATATCCTCTTCCGAGGATAGATGACTTGTTTGATCAGATCAAAGGGACAGCAGTATTCTCGATGATCGACTTGTGCTCAGGATATCATCAGATCAGAGTCAGAGAGCAGGACATCCCGAAGACAGCTTTTAGATCAAGGTATGGGCATTGGGAGTTCCTAGTGATGCCATTTGGAGCGACTAATGTGCCGGCGGTATTCATGGATCTCATGAATCGTATTTTCATGCCCTATTTGGATCAGTTCATAATTGTGTTCTTGGATGACATCCTGGTCTATAGCAAGAGTGAAGCAGAGCATGAGCAGCATCTCCGTATGGTTCTTCAGATTCTCAGGGAGCACCAGTTGTATGCCAAGTTTAGTAAATACGAGTTCTGGCTCGATCGCATTTCGTACTTGGGTCACATCATCACCAGAGGAGTAGAACTGGATCCCCAGAAGATTGTGGCTATTGAGTCATGGCCACTGCCCAGCACAGTTGCAGTGGTTCGTAGTTTTCTTGGATTGGCCGGCTACTACCGACGGTTTGTTTCAGATTTTGCTCGGATTTCCGTGCCATTGACCCAATGGACCCGCAAGGAGGTACAGTTTGCTTGGACAGTATAATGTCAGGATTCATTCGAGAAGTTGAAGCGAGGTTTGATGACGGCACCCATTCTCATACTTCCGGATGGAACCGGAGGATTCTCAGTTTATTGTGATGCTTCAGGCAGAGGCGTAGGATGTGTTCTGATACAGCATGGAAAGGTAATAGCTTATGCTTCATGACAACTTCGTGATCATGAGAGAAATTACCCAACCCATGACCTGGAGCTAGCAGCAGTAGTGTTTGTACTTAAATTGTAGATGTACTACTTGTACGGAGATAGGGTAGAGATTTTCACCGACCATAAGAGCATGAAGTATGTTTTCACCCAGAAGGATCTTAACATGCGTCATAGGAGGTGGCTGGAGCTTCTTGTGGATTATGATGTCAACTTGCAGTATCAACCGGGGAAGGCCAACGTCATTGCAGATACATTGAGCAGGAGAGCCGGAGTTTACTTCCTAACAGTGCAACCAGAGCTGTTAGCAGATCTTCATAAGATGGGTATTGAATTTGTTCTCCCTTCCAGTGTGGCATTGATGTCCAGCATGCGGGTTCAGTCCACTATAGTCGAGAGGATCCGGATGGCGCAATCAGCAGATTCCCAGCTTCAGCGACTCAGAGCAGAGTGTGAGGCAGGTCGGCAACCCGAGTTAAGCATTCATGAAGACGGTATACTTAGGCATGGTAAGCGTCTTTGTGTACCCAACGGAGATATCAGACAGGAAATCATGGCAGAGGCTCACAGTTCTCAGTATTCCATTCATCCTAGTGGTACGAAGATGTACCGTGATATTCGTCAGTACTTTTGGTGGAACGGCATGAAGAGGCAGATAGCCCGGTTTGTCTCTCGTTGTTTAGTCTGCCAACAAGTTAAGGCTGAACATCAGAGGCCCGCTGGACTTTTTCAGCCCTTGCCGATTCCAGAATGGAAGTGGGAGCATGTGACCATGGATTTTGTGACCGGATTGCCTAGATCCCCAGCTGGTCGAGATTCTATTTGGGTTATAGTTGATTGGCTCACGAAGGTGGCTCACTTTCTTCCGTTCAGAGTTGGTCAGTCGACGGCTCAGCTAGCGGAGATATATCTCCGACAGATTGTCAGGTTGCACGGAGTGCCAATCAGTATCACCTCGGACCGAGATTCAAGATTCACGTCGCACTTTTGGCGTAGCCTGCAGAAGAGTTTGGGAACTCATCTCCAGTTCAGTTCAGCATACCATCCGCAGACAGATGGCCAGTCGGAACGTACGATCCAGACTCTCGAAGATATGTTGAGATCTTGTACACTTGACTTCGGTGGTTCGTGGAAAGATCCCTTGTACCCGGTAGAATTTTCGTACAACAACAGTTTCCAAGTAGTATCCAGATAGCACCGTTCGAGGCACTGTATGGTAGGAAGTGCAGATCCCCGCTAGCATGGGATGATATTGGAGAGAGACAGATGCTCGGCCCAGAAATGATTGCCCAGACAGTTGAAGTGGTCAGGCGAGTCAGGGATCATCTTCGAGTTGCCCAAGATCGCCAGCGCCATTGGACCGATTCTCATCGGCGCCCTCTCGAGTTTTCTGTCGGTGACCATGTATTCCTGAGGATTTCGCCTAACCGTGGCGTCATTCGTTTCGGCGTGCGGGGAAAGCTTAGTCCTAGGTATATAGGGCCATTTGACATTCTGGAGCGAGTAGGAGATGTGTCCTATCGTCTCGCTCTTTCGTCGTCGCTAAGCGAGGTGCATGACGTATTCCATGTATCCCAATTACGACGGTATATCCCGGACCCGAGCCACATCCTAGATCATTCGGAATTGGTTGTTGGCACCAACCTTTCGTATGAGGAGAGGCCCGTGTCTATATTGGACCGAAGAGAGAAGATACTCAAGAACAAGACTATCAAGTTAGTCCGAGTTGCTTGGGGTCATCACTCTTTGGGGGAGTCAACATGGGAGCGTGAGGATGACATCCGATCGAGATATCCCGGCTTGTTTGACTCGTGAGGTATAATGTCTTTCTTATGCCTCATGCCTTCGATTCCTTGCTTGAATGAGTGATTGCTTTCCTAGTTATAGCTTGCTTGTGATTAATATAGCTTGTCCTCGTCTCTCTAGCCTCTTAATTAAATTCCGAGGACGGAATTCTTTTAAGGTGGGTAGAGTTGTAATGCCTGTTGTCCGTATTACGTATTTTTGGAATACGTGTATGTATTTTTATTCTGTATTGCTTAATTCCTGGCTTAGCTTTTTCTTCTTGGCTCGGTTTATTCTTGGTCCGGGTTGGCTTGGTTCGGTTGGGATTGTTTTTGGTTCATCATGAACCATGGGTGAACCCCCTACCTACCACCACCTTTGGTATTTATTCCCATTCTTCCTTCTCTCTCTTCATTACTCTTCTTCCTCCTCCATTAACTCTTTTACCTACCAGAGAGAGAGAGGTCTAGACAAGTGTAACTTGCTTCATGGAGGAACTCTAATTTTATTGCTTCATTCTCTTCCTTACAGCATTTTAACGTACTTTAGTACTTGACATTTTCACTTTCCATGGCTAGATTTTTGTAGATCTAAGTTTATTTTATTTTCGGATTTCCTGAGATTTGATCTATTTAACCTTGTTATTTCTGAGTTTTTATGGTTTCATGTTGTTGAGGCTTTCGTTCTACCCCATTTTGACCTATGGAAGTTCGAATTTGGGCTCCGGATGATGGAGTTATGGAGCTTGAGGACTTAGCTCTCATGGTGTTCTTCTTCTCGGAATTTTGAAGAAGATGAACTGTGCTTGACTTGACCTCATGAATATTTCATGCGGCAAGTGTTCTCTTGAGCCGCATGGCTGAAAGTACTTGAGCCGCATGAGGGTCGAACTCATCTAGCCGCATAACTCGCTCAATCCCCAGCCGCATATACTCTGCACTTCTTGAGCCACATGAGACGCCACCCTATTCAGCCGTATGCGCCCTCCCCCTTCCTGGCCGCATGAGACCCACTTGACTTTGGTCGTATATGCTTGTGGTTATTCAGCCGCATGCGCTTCCCTCTTTCCGTAGCCGTATGGACTGTTCTCCTCCTGCCGCATGAGCTTGCCTTTCTCTCCGTCGCATGGACCCAATTCATTTTAGCCGCATGAACTTGGTCCACTTGTAGCCGCATAGGCGCATGACCCTGCTAACCGCATAAGCGTATGGCTTCGCTCCTGTCCCTGCCGTATGGATTCTCTCATTGGCCGTATGGACCCTATTCATCTCAGCCGCATGGACCCAATTCATATCAGTCTCATGCGCCCTCTCTTCCCGCTGGCCGCATGAGGACTGATATCCTTAGCCGCATAGGCTTTCCTTTATCAGCCGTATGCGTTTGACCCTATTCAGCCGCATGGGCTGCTCTCCTCCCAGCCGCATGAGATTATTCCTGAACTGCATGACTCTCCTATAGCTCTGTACTATTATTTTATTATTATTTGCCCATGTCTTGTAATCCCTTTTATTGTATATTTTTACGTCTATTTTATATCCTTACGCCTTTTGTCCTGAACTTGATAAATCACGATTTGATTGACATGATTGAAATGGCAATTGTACATGACATGGGTGACAAGTGAACATGACATGACCTGATAGTGGCCCGTCGTGGTGCACTCTTGACCAGTACACTTGACATGATAACCTGACATGATATATCATGATAAGCTGTTGCGACGGCTACCAGACATGACATGACCTGTATAAATAACCTGGACACCGTGGGTGATTGTACTTGTACAAATAATCCAGTCATGTCTTACATCATGTCTAGGAGGGGACTCCTGAGTACCACGGTCAGGAGTACCCATTAAAATGGACTAAGGCTAATGACTAGATTAATACACTAGTCATAAAGAGATCTCCCAGCTATAGGCAATCCCGTTACCTGGGCACGCCTTGGGATCTGTAGCCTGCCGTCGAGTAGGGCACATTTCTAGCACACTGTCATGTGTTGCACCCTTCAAGCTACCTAAGGATACATTTGTTTTCTGGACGATGTACCCACCTGAATTCAACTCTAAATCTTTTAACCCGGATAACCTGGATGGTCTGCAGGGCTTGTGGCTGTGGAAGATTCTCACTGCATCTTGCTAGTAACTAGGCCTGTGATAACCCTAGTTAGTTAAAGTATCAAGCCGTAATTCTTGCTTGGCCGTGAAATGATTGGATGGAGTCTAACCAGTCTAGTCTTGTCCTGATTACTACATGACCAGAATGCCTGTATTTATTTTATCGATAAATGGTGAGAATTCTATGTTCTGTTCAGACGAATGGTTACAATCCCGGTCCTTTTTTGGTTTATGGGTTGTAACCTGGCTATCTGAATAGTTCCATGGTTATCTCGTCGTATATCATCCTGATGCATTTCTTTATTTCTAGTTCTTACTTATTTATACTCTTGTGCTGATTGCTGGTTTTAGTTCCTAAGTGAAGCTTCCTTTGTGGCACTTGCTCTTTCTGGGATCTGACCCAGCTGGTTTTGTATGGCCAGATTTCGGAGCAGCTCAAGAGGATCTACCGTTTTTCCAGCCCGATGGTGAACACCAGACGTAACCAGGACAACGAGTGGGTTATTTTTGGCTCTCCCACTCTATTGTAAAAATATTCTTTTGAGGCGGTTAGCCGACGAGCACCTGTTTAGCTTGATTTCACTTACTTACTGTCTGCCTACGGGCTGTAACATGATTGACAGATCCTAGGGTTGATCATGTATGACTAAACTCTTGCTAGTCCTAACATTTTGTAATGACTAGCTTCATGATCAACTGAATATGTAATGTTTGGGACGCCTTACTATTGTATATTTGGTGATCTAACATCTTGTAGCATTTACTTACTTGCTTGTGATTGAGACACTAGGCTTGTTCATGACCATAGGAGACGGTTGGCTTGTAGTAAACCCTCATGTATCTAGACAGCCGTGACCGTATAGCGAGATGGAATCCATTTCATATACGTAGCTGGCTATGTCTGCCCCCGCTCTCCAGTATTCTGGTTCTGGGGCGTGACACACAGCCAGCTACGTATATAGAAGTATAATCCACCTCGATATACGGTCACGACTGTCTAGATGTATAAGGGTTTATCTACAAGCTATCAGTCTCTTATGGTCAAGAACAAGCCTAGTGTCTCAATCTCAAGCAAGTAACAATAGTTATAAGATGTTAGACCATCAGATATTCAATAGTAAGGCGTCCCATGTATTTCATATACAGATGATCATGAAGCTAGTCATACAAAATGCGAGGACTAGCAAGAGTTTCAGTCATACATGATCAATCCTAAAATTTGTTAATCATGTTACAGCTCGTAGGCAGACAGTAAGTAAAGTATTCAACACGAGCTAACACTTGTTCGGCGGATAAACGCCTCAAAAGAATAATTTTACAATTAGAGTGGGAGAGCAAAATAAACCCACTCGTTGCCAGGGTTTCTTCTAGTATTCACCATCTGGCTGGAAGGCTGGAAGATCCTCGGGTGCTGCTCCGAAATCTGGCCATACAAAACCTGCTGGATCAGACCCAGAAAGAGCAAGTACCACAAGGGAGGCATCACTTAAGAACTAAAAACAACATATCAGAACATAAGCAAGAATAATAATAGCACTAAATGTAAATAAGGCAACAAATGACAAGAGGACGAGAACTATTTCGGAAGCCAGGTTACAATCCTTAAACCAAATAAGGACCAGGATTATAACCCTTCGCCTAAATAGAACCGGATCTCTAGCCATTTATTACTAAGAGTAAAGCGTAAGCAAGCATGTCCTGAGATAGCCACGTACAAGACTAGACCGGATTGGACTTCATCCAACATTCACGGCCAAGCAAAGAGTACGGCTTGATACTTTAACTAACTAGTGTTATCACAAGCCTAGTTACTAGCAAGATGCAATGAGATGTTCCTGCAGTCTCAAGCCCTGCAGCTATTCAGGTTATCCAGGCGAGGTTCATGTAAGAGTTATCAAGAATTATTAGGTGACTTGGAGTGCAACACATGACAGTGTGTATATTACGTGTTTCAAGAAGTGTCCCACATGACAGTGAGCTGGAAATGTGCCCTACTCGACGGTAAGCTATAAGTCGAATCAAGGCGCCCAGATAACGGGATCACCTGTAACTGGAAACATCTCTATATATGAGCTACTTTGATCAATCTTGTAACTACCCTAGTCAGATTTCAGCATGAATCCCTGACCGTGATAACCAGGGATGCAAGTCCTAGACATGATGTGAGACAAGACTGGTAGCTTATACAATCACATTCAAGAACAATCACCCACGGTGTCAAGACGAGTTATTATTCAGCATGTCAAGATAGCCGTCGCAACAGCATTCAAGATTACATGTTAGACTTACCTATCAAGATTACTTGTCAAGAGTGCGTCACAGTGGGCCACTATCAAGATTACTTATCATGTCAAGAGTGCGTCACGACGGACCACCATCAAGAATTATCATGTCAAGGTTGCTTGTCAAGAGTGCACCACGACGGGTCACTATTTAAGAGTTATCATGTCAAGTTACTTGTTACTTATTAAGAGTGCGGCATAACAGGCCACTATCGTGTTCTATCCTTACATTATCATGAATAAGAGAAACTTGCATAAAAATATCTAGTAAAGTATTCTTGAAGCCAAGAAAAAGATCTTCAACTTTCATGTTGGGAGTTGGAAGAAATTATGGCCACAAATCAGCCAAACAGGATATAAAACAGCCAAAATAGGCTCTATGCGGACAGGCACTATGCGGCACTATACAGCCATACGGACATGCACTATGCGGCACTATACAGCCATGCGAACAGGCACTATACGGCACTATACAGCCATACGGACAGGCATTATACAGCAATGCGGATAGACACTATGCGGTACTATGCAGCCATGCGGACAAACACTATGTGACACTATGCAGCCATGCGGACAGGCACTATGCGGCACTATACAGCCATGCGGACAGACACTATACGGCACTATGCAGCCATGCAGACAAGTACTATGCGACCAGTACTATTCATCATCCCTGCCAGAACCAGGACAGATGAACATTGAAGATGTCCAAAACTTATTTGGCCATAACTTTTTCAAAACAGTGTCAAAATCTAACTTTTCAAAGGTCCATTTTGAGTAAAATTGAATTCTCTACAACATAGAACAATTAAACATGAAAATAATAAAGTTTGATAGATCAAAACCCAAGAAAACTGAAAATGACACAAAGTTAGATCTACAAAGATCCCTTCATCAAACCCAAGAACTCTAAGTTCTAAAGAGGCTTAGAATCAAGTGGGAAAGATAATGGAACAATAAAATCTAAGATCCATCATGAAGCAAGATTACACTTGCCTAAGCTCTCTAGGTTGGTGGGAGAGTAATGGAGAAGAAGGTAAAGAAATGAATGGAAGTAATAAAGAGAGAGAAAGGGGTAGTTGGGTTTTATAAAGAGAGGGATGGTTCAACATGTTGAATCAACCATCAAAATAAGCTAAAGCATGCCATCCAAAGCAAGTCAAGTTGGACCAAACCAACCCAAGGTCAACCCTAGTCAAGATACATCATAGCAAGCCATAAAGAAATACGAAAATAAGTAAAATAAAATATGGGTCAAAATCTGTATACGTATACTGGAAATACGTATAACGGAAAACGGGAGTGGCAACTCTACCCACCTTAAAAGAATTCTGTCCTCGAAATTTAATCAGGAGGCTAGAGATGTCGGGACAAGCTATACTAAAGCACAAGCCATCTACGACTAGCAACCAATCAAGAAGTAATTTATGCAAGTAAGCAATTTAAAAGCATAAGGCATAAGGAAGACATTCTGCTGGAAACCTCTCTGCCGGTTCTGCATCTAAGCTTGGGTCTGGGCATACTGCTGGGGTCTCCGCTGCTGGAAGGCTTGTGCCTGAGGCGGCAATGGCCTCGGAGGCTGGTACTACTGCTGCTGCTGCACTGGTGCTGGGCTGGTCCCTTAACCGATGGACTAGTTAGGTTCGACGATGATGAACTGGCTTTATTCGGACAGGACCCTATCATGTGTTTCGATACCCCACGAGCCAAGCACAATCCCCGTGCTCTGCGGCATTCTGATACTACATGCCCTGGCTTCCCACAATGAGTGCAGCCCATTGTGGAAGACTACTTCTGCTTATGTTGTTGAGGATACGCCGGCGTCGAGTGCTGAACCGACGAAACTGTGGTCGCCCTCCTAGGAACTCCAATAGTCAAAGCCCTAGCTGCAGGGTCTGGTGCTGAGGACAGACTCATCTGCCCATGAGATCTCTTCATGCTTCCGGTTCGGTCCACGATCCTCTGCGAGGTATACTCGTGCTTTCTAGCTGCCCTCAAGACAGCATCAAAAGTCTGATGTTCGAACTGCTCCACCGGTAGAATAATCTCTAGGTGGAGTCCCTGCTGGAATCGCTGGACTTGGTCCAACTCGATTTCTACTAAGGTTGGAGCAAACCGACTCAGTCTTGAAAACTCGACCGCATATCCATCGATCGTCCGGCTCATCTGCTTAAAATTGGTGAATCTCGTCTGCAGATCATGTCGAGCCACTGCATCAAAGTACTTGATCTAAAACTTGTCATTGAATGTCGCCCACGGGACAGGCGTCGCCATCCAACTACTAACATCGCCCTCTAGGTACGGGATAAGTCCAATAACTGTAGGCACAATACAGCCACCTTTTTCTCCACTGGAGTCTTGGCTGCTCCCAAGATAATCTCGATGTCCTGGAGCCAGGCATCAGCTGCAATCGCGTCCTCGCTACCGTCAAAGAATAGAGGGTTCAGGCGCTTGAAATTGTTACTTGCATTGTTCCCTTGATAGCTAACTCTGCCCATGGCATCTTGTAATGTCTGGTACAGGGCATCACCGTGACGATCTTGTGATGCAAGCAATTTTCTAATAAGTCCAATTAAGTCCCAGTTGTTGGACTCTACAGGCTGGACTGGCTGAACTGGGGGCTCTGGGTCATCCTAGTACATGGCTCGGGATGCTTCTTTCGAGTGCTGGACTTGGTCTTTCCGTTGCTGCTGGGGTGCGGGTTGAGCTCCTCCCGGCTGATCGGTAGGAACAATGCCACTGAAGCAATGCCATGGGGAACAATAAGAAAGGACCAAGATAGATCAAAGAATTTAAACATGTTATCTGGTCATAATTTCAGGAGATTTAAAAGTCGTGAGTAGAGATCAAAGGCGAGTACTGATTGAGACATCTACTCAGTAAAAATCTCACACATCTTGATTTACAAGACCTGCATGGGCCACCACTTAAACTGTGTTACGCCCCAGAACCAGAATACTGGAGAACGGAGGACAGACACAGCCAGCTACGCATATAGAAGTATAATCTACCTCGATATGCGGTCACGGCTGTCTAGATGTATGGGAGTTTATCTAAAGCCATCAGTCTTTTATGGTCATGAACAAGCCTAGTATCTCAATCTCAAGCAAGTAATAACAGTTACAAGATGTTAGACCATCAGATATTCAATAGTAAGACGTCACATACATTTCATACACAGATGATCATGAAGCTAGTCGTACAAAATACGAGGACTAGCAAGAGTTTCAGTCATACATGATCAACCCTAGGATTTGTTAATCATGTTACAGCCTGTAGGTAGACAGTAAGTAAAGTATATTCAACATGAGCTAACACTTGCTCGGCGGCTAAGTGCCTCATAAGAATAATTTTACAATTAGAGTGGGAGAGCAAAATAAAACCATTCGTTGCCAGGGTTTTTTCTAGTGTTCACCATCTGGCTGGAAGGCTGGAAGATCCTCGGGTGCTGCTCCGAAATCTGGCCATACAAAACTAGCTGGGACAGACCCAAGAAAGAGCAAGTGCCATAAGGGAGGCTTCACTTAAGAACTAAAACCAGCATGTCAGAACATAAGCAAGAATAATAATAGAAAAACACAAAATGTAAATAAGGCAACAAATGATGAGAGGACGAGGAACTATTCTAGAAGCCAGGTTACAATCCTTAAACCAAACAAGGACCGGGGTTGTAACCCTTCGCCTGAACAGAACTGGGTCTCTAGCCATTTATTGCTAAGAGTAAAGCGTAAGCAAGCATGTCCTGAGATAGCCACGTACAAGACTAGACAGGATTAGACTTCATCCAACATTCACGGCCAAGCAAAGAGTATGGCTTGATACTTTAACTAACTAGGGTTATCACAATCCTAGTTACTAGCAAGATGCAATGAGATGTTCCTGCAGTCACAAGTCCTGCAGCTATCCAGGTTATCCAGGCGAGGTTCATGTAAGAGTTATCAAGAATTATTAGGTGACTTGGAGTACAACACATGACAGTGTACATATTACGTGTTTCAAGAAGTGGCCCACATGACAATGGGCTGAAAATGTGCCCTACTTGATGGCAGGCTACAAGTCCACTCAAGGTGCCCAGATAACGAGATCGCCTGTAACTGGAAACATCTTTCTATATGAGCTACTTTGATCAATCTAGTAATTAACCTAGTAAGATTCAGCATAAATCCCTAACCGTGGTAACCAGGGATGCAAGTCCTAGACATGATGCAAGACAAGACTGGTAGCTTATACAAGCACATTCAAGAACAATCACCCACGGTGTCAAGACGAGTTATTATTCAGCATGTCAAGATAGCCAGTCGCAACAGCATTCAAGATTACATGTTAGACTTACTTATCATGATTACTTGTCAAGAGTGCGCCACGGCGGGCCACTATCAAGATTACTTATCATGTCAAGTGCGTCACGACGGACCACCGTCAAGAATTATTATGTCAAGATTGCTTGTCAAGAGTGCACCACGACGGGTCACTATTTAAGAGTTATCATGTCAAGTTACTTGTTACTTGTTAAGAGTGCGCCATAACAGGCCACTATCGTGTTCTATCATTACATTATCATGAATGAAAGAAACTTGCATAAAAATAGCTAGTAACATATTCTTGAAGCCAAAGAAAAGATCTACAACTTTCGTGTTGGGAGATGAAAAAAATTCTAGCCACAAATCAGCTAAATAGGGCATAAAACAGCCAAAATAGGCACTACACGGACGGGCACTATACGGCACTATGCAGCCATACGGACAGGCACTATGTGGCACTATGCAGCCATGCAGACAGATACTATGTGACACTATACAGCCATACGGACAGGCACTATGCGACACTATGCAGCCATACAGACAGACACTATATGGCACTATACAGCCATACGGATAGGCACTATGCGGTACCATACAGCCATACGGACAGACACTATACGACACTATGCAGCCATGCAGACAGTCACTATGTGGTACTATGCAGCCATGCGGACAAGCACTATGGAGTACTATGCAGCCATGCGGACAGGTACTATGCGGTACTATGCAGCCATTCAGACAGGCACTATACGGTACTATGCAGCCATGCAGACATGCACTATGCGACACTATACAGCCATACGGACAGGCACTATGCAGTACTATGCAGCCATGCGGACAGACACTATGCGGCTAGTACTATTCCTCGTCCCGGCCATAACCAGGACAGATGAACATAGAAGATGTCCAAAACTTTTTCAAAACAAGTCAAAATCTAACTTTTTAAAGGTCCATTTTGAGTAGAATCGAATTCTCTACAACATAGAATAATCAAAACATAAAAATAATGAAGTTTGATAGATCAAAATCCAAGAAAACCGAAAATGACATAAACTTAGATCTACAAAGATCCCTTCATCTAACCCAAGATCTTCAAGTTCTAAAGAGGCTAGCTTAGAATCAAGAGGGGAAGATAATGGAACAATAAAATCTAAGATCCATCATGAAGCAAGATTACACTTGCCTAAGCTCTCTAGGTTGGTGGGAGAGTAATGGAGAAGAAGGTAAAGAAATGAATGGAAGTAATGAAGAGAGAGAAATGGGTGATTTGGTTTTATAAAGAGAGGGGAATGGTTCAACATGTTGAACCAAGCATCAAAATAAACTAAACCAGGCCATCCAAAGCAAGTCAAGTTGGACCAAACCAACCCAAGGTCAACCCTAGTCAAGATACATCAAGGTAAGCCATAAAGAAACACAAAAATATAGTAAAATAAAATATGGGTCAAAATTCGTATACGTACACTGGAAATACGTATAATAAAAAATGGGAGTGACACGATAGCAATTAGAAAGTCCTTTACCTCCTCCCATATCGTATCTTCGGTCCACCTTGATGGTGGATTAGCCTTCTCTACAATGCCGACACGAAAAGCATTCTTGTTCCTCCGGAACGGATGGTCCTTCGGTAGGAACTGTCGATGACAATCGAAGAAGCACGGTTTTCTTTCGTATTTCAAACGGAAAGCTTTTGCGCAGTCCATGCAATACGAACATGAGAGACGAACATGAGTACTCCATCCAAAAAATATTCCATAGGCCGAAAAGTCGTTGATGCTCCACATTAGTGCGGCCCCCATCTGAAAATTCTGCTTTCTGGAAACATCATACATGTCGGCGCCTACTTTCTACAGCTAATTCAATTCATCTATTAGCGGCTGTAAGTACACATCGATATTCCTCTTCGGATTGTTCGGACCCGAAATGATAACCGTTAGGAACATGTAAGGAGTCTTCATACACATCTACGGCGGTAGGTTGTACGGAGTGATAATCTCTGGCCAACACGAATATTGGAAACTCGAAAGTCTGAATGGGGTAAAATCGTCAAAGGATAGCCCCAATCTTATATTACGCAGATGAGAAGCAAAATCAGATACTTTCGATCAAAGTGCTTCCATACTTCTCCATTGGATGGATGATCCAAAACTACATCGATCTGTTTTTGCTTGTGCCAACTCATGTTCTCGGCAGTCTCTTTTACCATAAACAACCTTTGCAATCGTGGCGTCAAAGGCAAGTAGTGCATCGAATCGGTCGACTTCCTTGCACCGGGAGTCCTACTTGAACTTGTTATCGTGTAGCGATTAGCACCACAAAATCTGCACACATCTTCATCCTTGTCGTCTTTATAGTATAACATGTACCCGTTGTAACATGTATCAACTTTTTTGTATCCCATCCAGAGAGATCTCACCATCCTCTTAGACCGGAAGAAGTCTGTAAGTAACTTTGCACCCTCCGGAAAAATCTCTATAATCAATTCGATGGTTCGGTTGTAGCATTCTTGAGACATGTTGAAATTGAACTTGATGCTCAGCAGTCTTGTAGCCACCTCCAACGGTGAATAATCCTCACATCCAGGATACAAAGGAGTCCTTGCATTCTCCAGCAACTCCATGAACTTCGCAGCATCGGCATTCGGTACCTCCTCAGCCGCATCATGATTGTCCGGATCGAAACTAGGCCCCACAGTGTCAAAAACCATGTTCACTCATTTTTCGTCGTAACCAGCATGGTCATGGACATCCATATATGGCAAATTAGGCTCCAGTTTTGATGCTAAAGGTATAAGTTCTCCATGTGAGGTCCACTGATAGTAATTTGGTATGAAATCTCTCGAGTACAAATGATATGTCACGTCCACTTCTGGATGATTTTTTATATTGCGACATCTCACACATGGACACTTAATTTTAGTACGGTCCATGTACTGAGGGAATGCCTTGGCGAACTACAGAAACTGCTCTATCTCCTGTATAAATTCATCCCGAATACCGCACATGTCATCAGGATGACGATTGTACATCCACGAACGATACCGTAGATAGTAATTCATATCCATTTGACAATAATTCTGCAAAGATGGATACACATTATTCGAGTATATTCCAAATGAATGTATAGACACGTGAATATTAAATGAGTGTCGTCACGTGTTCAACAATAAGGCCTCCTCTCTGCCCCCTCCTCCCCACTGACCCCCCCTTTACTTCCCTGCTTCTCATTCAACTCTCTCAGCCTCCTATTCCGCATCATATGATATCTATCTCAACCTCAGCCTAGAGTAGTATAGTTGTATTAATATTAACCAAGGTTCACAGTATCGGTGTCGGTATCAGAATTGGTATCATTTATGGTTGATATCATAAATCTCACGGCTTCCTCTACCAGAGCAAAATGTAAAACCAAGCATGAAGCAGAGCTTCATATTTAAAACATCAAAAGTAAAAAGTTTTGAATATAAAGCTTTTCTTCATGTTTGGTTTTATATTTTGCTCTGGTAGAGAAAGCCATGAGATTCATGGTATCAATCGTAAATGATATCGATTCTGATACCGATACTGTGAAACTTGGTTAATATTAATATTTTTACACTTTTCTAGGCTGAGGTTGAGGTGGATATCATTTGATGCGGAATAGGATGCCACATGACCCGAATGAGAAGAAAGGAAGTAGGGAGGCTCATTCTATACACTCTTGGATACTCACTCTATACACTCTTACTTATGCAAGCCTTTTGAGGCAATTAGCGTTATACTAGATTTTCGAAAAGATATATAACTCTGATAGGCCCAAAAGACTTGGCATAAGTAAATTTAATTTCCATAAAAGGGCTCAAAATATTGTACCAATCATACCTACACTTCTAGGATACTCTATACACTCTAGGTACTAGGATACTTCTTAGCAAGGTTCTCAGTATCGGTATCGGAATCGGTATCGGACTATTCTTATGAGTATTGGTATCGACGATATCGGTAAGGCCATTACCTTAGTTTGACATATGTTTGTGTGTCCACGTGTCTAGATAACACACAAATATATCTTAGATAGGTACAATATTACCCATTACCTATTAGGTCATCTACTCTAAGTTATACCTAGATCTATGTAAGGCCATTACCTTAGTTTGTTAGGTAAATCATTACCTTAGATTACCTAGAGTAGGTAATCCCCAATATCTTAACCTAAATTAGGATTCACATTACCTATCCTAGGTAAGTCCTTACCTATACATTAGAGTAGGTAATACCTTAACTATGTTACTACTAGGTAAAAACCCCAAGTCATTTTGATAACCCTCACCCTAATCCCAAATGTGAATCAAGTATTCACATCAAGATAGAAATGGTGGCCTATTGGACAAGTGGCCAAACCAACACTGGCCAAAAGGGGCAGGATCCCCTGCTGCTAAAACAGCTCTAGTTGCTGCTACCAGAGCAGTCTACTACTGGTGCTAATACAGCTGCCAAGCCATATGTGTGTCCACGTGTCTGTGTGTCATGTTATACACTTTTGTGTCTGCGTGTTAGGGTGC
This sequence comes from Iris pallida, assembly GCA_029216955.1. NCBI lineage: Eukaryota > Viridiplantae > Streptophyta > Magnoliopsida > Asparagales > Iridaceae > Iris > Iris pallida. Next base: position 4,474,676 of record JANAVB010010794.1, on the reverse strand, counting down.
ATATGTCTGTGTCGTGTAAGTGAGTGTGTCGGTGTCATGTCAGTGAGTGTGTCAATGTGTCGGTGTTGTGTCAGTGGGAGATAGGGTTAGGGTTAGGTATACCTGGAGTCGCTGGGGCAGGGGACGAGGGGGTTGGCGGTGGAGGAGCTGCGATGAGGACACCAGGGGGCAAGGGGGGTCGCCGGGGCAAGGAAAGAGGGGGAAGGGGGTCGCCGAAGGGAGGGGTCGCCAGGGGGAGGCCTCATCGGAGGGGATGGGGTCACCGGGGGAAGGGGGTCGCCGGAGATGAGAGGCAGAGGGGAAGAGAGATTTGGGGCTCGAGCAGCGGAAGATAAAAAATTTGGGTGAAAAGAAATGAAATCGAACGAGCCCCAGAACCCTATATGAAATATTTTAGCGACGTCATTAAAAGACGTCGCTTATCGTCACTGTTAACAAACAAACTGGCGATGTGCTGGAGTGGGAGTCACAAAACATTGCTGAATAAAACAAATTAGCGACGTTCTGCGACTAAACCATGACTTCTTCTTTCCAAACCATAATGCTAGTCGCTAACAGTCACTAAACGTCACTGGTAGTGACGTTCAGCGACGTAATTGTCGTACGTTGCTAAATACACAAAAAAATAGCAACGTATTTCACCGAAGTCGCTAATCTCGTCATCAATATGATTTATTTTGGTAGTGTGTCATGACCCAGTCCCAAAAGCCATGGGATCGCTATGGTGACCTAGACAACAAATACAACTTATGGAGGCACCCAATTATATTGGTCCTACTGAATAATACTCCCTATGTGAAAGTCAACTCCATTCCTCGAGTGCACTAATAATCAGACAGATAAACTAATCTCAAACACAAATAATGCAAGAATAAAATCGTGCACGAAAGTAAATAAAATTGAAATATAAATGTTAGAATAAAAAACAATAATTATATAGATCTAACGTACGTAATATAAGTATGACTTGAGTTTAACGGAAAACAAACAAGTTAATACATGTAGTGAAATAAAATAAAGCATATGAAGATAACCATATCGGAGTATATGCTATATAGGTAAGATATACAAATCCAAATTGAAAGTCTTATCGCAAATCAGAGGTGCTCCTCTGAAAAGATCACGATGTCCTCAATTGGGAAGCTCCTGAAAAAGCTCATAGGTCGTACTCCTCTGGGTAGATCTCCTCGCCTATGACTGGTAGGGAACTATGTCCTTAGATGGACGTAGCAAGATACATAATACCATAAAAAAAAATTGGTCGACGTCCGGACGTTTCAACAGTAAGTCGGACACAATGACACATACCAAAACATGAATATAAGTGGTCGTGTCCCGGGGGTCAAGTTAGTATCATGAGGTACAATAAGCTAAAAAATAGTACCCCAACAAGATATAACTACAAATATCTCTATCTATCGATCTCGATCGCCTCAATCGGTTGATTGCCCCCGAGTCTAATTCAAAAGCCCGTTTACCAATTAACAAATAAGTATGACAGAAACACGATAAATTAAAAGCAATACCATAATGTAAGTAATGATGTATATTTGGCAAGCTATACTTGCCTGATCCGTAATTGAGAAAAGTCGACAGGTCGGATACGATCGTGTTGGACATGATCGTGTCAGTTATAAAAACACCCTAACCGATAATTGTTGAATGATATCCAAATATCAAAGTGAGTTTACATGCATCCATAATACTATATAGAATTACCATGCAAAAACTAATAGTCAAGAAAAGTCCAATTATAAAAATTTACCTTCCAAATCAAACTTGGCTAATACGTAGGCTCCATGCAACAAGAAAAATAAAATAAGTTAGACAGTGACTAAAATGATAAAATAATATTTCATAAACACCATAATGATTATACGAACTCATCGGTACTCTTATATTTACAATATGAGCTGTGGATTACCGCAACTTTACAACTCCACAGAATAAGGGAAATAATGTATCGTCTCAAAAAAGTATCGTAGAATCTATCAAGAATATCACCGTAGGGGTATTTCTGCACTATGAATCCAATGGCACAAGTCTCATCACAATATGGCGAATGACAAGTCAGGTTTTATTCCGTATCGACGATATGGATACGACAAAATTTCAGGGCAACATACCAAATTTGTCCTGCTCGATTGATAATTCTTGAATCTATCAAGCCACACACGTCGAGATATTGGTTACAAGTATTTCAGATTGAACATAGCGTGATGATGATGAGCAAAGTGGACAAATGTTGAGGGTTGGGAACTGTATGGCAGAAATAGGGGAAGTCCCGTATTCATGTTCTTCTAGCCGATAGCAGAGGGCTCGTGGGCGGTGGTCGACGTGCATGGAGGGTAACTAGGGATGGGGAGTGTAAAATAAGCTCTAGAAGAGGCTCTAGAATCGAGGCGACGAAGGGACAGGGGGCTCGACCCTTGTCGACTGCTGCTGGATCATTGAGGGCTAGACGGGGCAACAAGGAGTTGGGCGTGTATTATTTCAGATAAAGAGGCGTAGGATACTGTAAGGATATGAAATATATATTATAGACCATATGAGCAAGAGGGGTCTTTGTTAGTTGCACGTGAGGGAGTTGATAAAGGCATGCAAGTGTACAAGCTAGATTCTGAAAGTATTACATGATGGACAAGCAATATAAAGTTTCTTTAAGCAGACAATGTACAAGGCCGAAGGAATCCTCTATTACATTCACTCGAACATATGGGAACATTATCAGTTTGATCAAAGAGTGCCTAATACTACATCTCCTTCATAGATGACTTCTTACAGAAAGTGTGGGTTTATTTTTTCAAATAGAAGTCAGATGTGTTTTCTACATTTCAAAAGTGGAGGAAGAGCATGGAGAAACAAGATGGGCAAATGGTGAAGTATTTGCATACATTGAATGAGGCGAGCATGCCTTGATAGAATTTCAGGACTACTGTAGAGAGTAGCACATAAAGAGGAAATAGACAGAACCAAAGTGTTCAGAGCATATTGGGATAACAGAATGCATGAACATGAAAAATACTGGAGTGTTCCAGGAGTATTTGGTTGCAATTTGGCCTTACAGAGGACTTCTGGGCAGATATATTGAATTTTTTCTCCAGTCCAATGAGATGCATTGCCACCATAGCTCCTTAACTAGACTTCATGTCTGTCATCGCGCGATAGAGTTTCTACTTTTTCTTGTCATTGATCTCTGATCCACCGAGCTGTTGTGTATCATTTTTTATCTCCAGCTCCTCGATCACTACGTCAACGCTAGCTGTCATGCGTAGCACCTCCTGTACAACTAGGATCCTGTCGACATCAATAACTCGATCAAGTCCAAAGTCCATGATGATCGGCCTCACAAGTCTTGCCTACCTATCCGTTACTTCCGTCTTCCACTGGAACGTGCTCCTGTTCTGTCGAGCTTATTTACCCTTGGTTGGTCCAACCAAGCAAACATTATGGTTCCATCGAGAGTTAAGCTTCTAAACATGTCCACCCTCGTGTCTGGCACTGAAGTTCCTACATACACATGCATTTTCGAGCAGAACATTATGTATTGTGCACGTCATCGATGACCCATAGCTTCCTCAGAACTGTACAAATGAAAATGCATCCGTCTTGGATTGAGTTTGCTACCCACCTTGATCTTTTCTATGGCTTTGAATTGCTAAAAGAAATGTTGCTCCATTAGACTTTGGCAAACCACCCGTCACCAAAATCGAATCCATGGAACAACCCCCACATGAAGACCGACCAGTTGTCATGAGACCGACATACTAGCCCTTAATCTTTCACTCTATTTATTCGTCACTTTATCTCGACGAACCAAATATATTGTATCCCTTAAAACATCTCGAAGACACTCTTGAGCAAGTTCCTAACAATCCATCAACTCTCGGCGAATATCTCTCGAGGCTTTATTCGATATTTATGGCATCTCTGTACATCTCAGCAGTTTGAGCATGTACATATCACAATATATCTCCTCTAGCCAACATTTAGGAACCTTCCATAAGCTTCCATTCTTTGTCCCCAAACATACTGTGAGAGTCATCATCTCCTAGCTTCCTTGTCGAAACTAAGTTCTAGCACAAACTCAAATATGTTGAAACTTCCTTGAGAACGAGCTTCTCACCAAGCTCCATTGTCGAGTGTCACGATGCCCACAACTATAGTTGTCCTCTTGTTGACCATCTTCACACATCCAAACCTACCACATCGGTATAACATAAAGATTCTCCTCAACGGAGTGGCATGATACGATGCCTTTGTATCCAAGACCCAATCGCCATCATGACACATGCCACAAGGTTTCTTTATGTCGGTTGCTGCAGTGATAATATCTTCTACAGTTGTGACATCTTCCTGATCACCATTGTCTTTAGTCTTCTCATTTTTGAGCATCATGCAGTCCCATTTAAAATAATCATATATGCCACAATAATAGTAGCACTCCTTGCGGTCCACACTCGCAAGACCTTAAAAACTCTCCCATGTCCTCGCCTCTTGCTCGAGTCTATTCTTTCCGTAAGAAGCAACTGGAGCGGACTCCTGCAACGATTCCATCTGCTTACGCCAGACCTCCTTATTCAATAAATTATTTTTGACTGCCACCATCATGAAAACTCCATCAGATACGGAGTTGCTCACCGACACCAGCAACATCTTCCTACTTTCTAACAGAGAACTCAAAAGCACTATGGCCCGAAGCTCATCGTGAATCATCGTCTTCGTTGCCGACATCTGATTGATGATACCTTGAAGCTCGTTAAGATGTTATTCCACCGAGGCACTCTCTATGTACTTCTAGCTGACGAGTTGGCGAATAACAAATACCTTGTTGCCAACCATCTTCCATTTGTACAACGAATACAGATTCTTCCATAACTCTTTTGTAGAACTCCATGGACACGTGATGAAATACTAGCTATTATAGGATGAATCTAATGGTCTCCTAATCCAATCACTTTCAGTCATCAGCATATTTGTTCGATAGCTTGGCGTTATAGTCCTCCAACGGACCATATAAATCCTTGTATCAGAGTAGATCCTCCATCATTGGCTTCTAAATTGCCAGTTACCCCCTGTAAGGGTGATCATATGTGTGTTCATATGCTCCATACAAATGATTGCACATTCTTTCTCGGACCTGAGAGATCTGATACCAATTATTGGTCGTACAGGCACGATCGAAAAAGCGATGCCAATCCACCTAAAGATAAAGAATCAATGTTTAACAATACTAAGATAGATCAAACACAATATATGTTCGACGACTATGTCACTGGATAAATCTATAATATTTATAACTTTCTCAAAGATACAAGATTGAATACAATTATATTGAACCCTTTGCCCAAAGGTTCAATTCTATCACCAAACTCAAGAAGAAAGAGAGATGTTATAATGAAATCACTCACCCAATCCGTAGTGATCTCCCTGAATGAAATAAATGACTCCTCGAACATATCTCCTCGCTAACTGTCTCGAACAACGAGCCATAGAGCAAAGTACGAACTATCCCTTAGATTTCCTATGGAACTGCGCCATGAATCTCATGTCTTGAGCTTCACAGGCCAACTACCCTCAATACATATATATAGGTTGAGAAGCCTATTTCAGGTTTTAACCCTAAAATAGCCCATTGCTGATTTTGGACATCCAAATTTCAGCACACAATCATTGGAAGCTAATTTGGAGTCCGTACTAGTGTTGTTAACCGATAGATCGATATTGAACGAATTTGGATAGAACTCTGATCGTACTCGGTCAGATCGAGGTCAGCTATTTTTGTTTGAGTTTGACAGGGTTTGGACCGGATTCAGTATGACCAAATTCGGAATAAACTTGATATGTTCTTAACAGAACTCCTGTCTTACCCCTAACGACACATCCCGAGGCCAGACTATCCTTCTAAACACATCGAGTCAAGGATGGACCCCAACATCATGCATGTTACTTAGTCATTAGATCACAATCTACAAACATTAATCTTCATATTCCTGAGAAGGTATGTCGAGGAGAGTCAATCAGTTATAATTCTTTGTACGTGTTCAGGTGCTATGACTATTCACTCATAAATCAGAAAGATAGAACCAAGCTATAGTTAAGTTAAAATAATGCATTTTCTTTAGTTAAATGCTACAATTTATGGGATCCGAAAAAATAAAAGGGTGTTTATAAGCCTTGATGTAATCTTCAATGAGGTTTCTATGTTGACAGATGTGGAAGAAAAGTCTAAGGAGGTGAGTGATACATTAGGTGACGATAAATCAATGGAGGTAGAGGTTCCTGGGAATCATGAGGATACAAACTTTGAAAGCACCATTACAGCCTACTAGAGCTGAGGAGGATGGGTACAAGTCATGGTGCAACATGGGCCGGGCGGCCCGGTCAAACCCGGTTTGGGTCGGCCCAGGCCCGGTTAACAACCTGGACCAGCCCGACACGCTCAGTTTTCGGTCCGGACCAAGTTGTGCTATAGCCCAGACTTGCCCGACCCGATTTGACCGCAGGTCCGGGCCGGTCAAACCCGTGAAGCCCGACCAGGCCGAACCGGACCGGCCCGATCCAGGCCCGGTTTGGCCAATTTTTTATTTTTTTAGGTTTTTAAATATTGGAATGCCAAATGACCATTTTATCCCATTTTACTTGCTATTTTTGGACCGTTAGAAGGATATTTTGGCCATTTTGCTAAAAATGACCAAAAATACCCTTATAACAACTCTTTTTGGGGGGTAAAATTGGTCATTTTGCATCCCAAAAAACTATAAATAAGCCATAAATCTTCAAACTTAACCACACCATAATTTCTTTCCTCTTATATTTTTTTACAAGCAAACTCGTGTGAAGAGACGATTTATATCATGGATAATGATCAACTACCGCAGCAACCGCAAGATCAGCAACCGCAACTGGCATCGCAACCTCAACCGGCACCGTAAGAAGAGTTTGAATCAGATTCAAAAATTTGGCATCATTTTAGCAGAGTTTATAATGAGCGTGCAAGTGGCAGTACCAAAAGAAAATACTCCTCTGAAGTTCTTGTTGTATGTTTGCATTATAGAAAATAATTAAAATAGGACCATAGCCGCGGTATAGGTAAGCTACGCCGACATTTAAAATCATGTATCAACATTTAGTAATCTTGTATGAGTCATTAACCGCAGTTTATGTACTAATAATCATGTATGAGTCTTTGTAATATTGTATTAGTCATTAATCACAGTTTATGTATTACTTATTAATTGCAGCTTATGTATTAGTCATTAATCGCAGTTTATGTACTAAAAATCTTGTATTAGTCATTCAATTATCTAATTTGTACTTTTTTTAGACCTAAATGGTAGAAAGTAAAATAAATTTCTTTTACTAATTTATTTTTACTTGTTATTTTTTTGGTTATTCAAAAAAAAAATTTGTTAGAAAGCAAATCATGTATTAGTCATTCATATTTTTTTGGGGCTTTTAAACCATAAACCGGGCTGGCCCGGTCCAACGGTGAACCGGCCCAACCCAACGGTGTACCGGCCAGGCCCATGCCCGGTTCATCCCAGCCCGACGAAATCGGTCCCTGGGTCCGGTCTAGGTCCAGCCTCCTCCAATTCGGGTTAGCCCGGCCCAGCACGCGCGTACGACCGATCTGAGCCCGGCCCGGCCCGGGTCTGGTCAAACCCGATTTGACTTGGGCTCGGGCCGGCCCACCTGGCCCACCCACTACTAAAATATGCTAAATTAGAGACGTACTTTAGCGATGGAATGAAATTACGTCGCTAGATATGTTATATAGCGACTCCTTTCTATATACATCGTAAAACGTCGTTGAATAGCGACGGCTAGCGACATTAGATAGATTACGTCGCTGAATAGCGACGTTCAGCGACATATTATTAAAATATGTCACCATATATTAAAATGTTTGTGACGTTTAGCGACGTCTACTCTTGACGTCGCTAACGTTTTTACTTAGGACATGCTGCTTCCTTTTTCCCCCTCACTCGAAAATTAGAAATTTCAAGCTCTCTTCCCCCCGGCGACAAATCCCCCCCGGCGACTCCCTCCCTCCCCCCCTCCGACGACCCCCTCCACCCCCGGTGACCCATACCCCCCCTCCCGTCGAGCTCCTCCTCCTCGAGCTCCTCCTCCCCCAATCCGAGCTACTCCTCCTCTTCCTTAGGTAAACCCTAACCTAACTCCTCTCCCTTCTCCTCCTTCTCCCACGGACACACACACACACACACACACACACACACACGGATACACGGACACACACACACAGACACAGACACAGTATAAAATGGGTGAAGGGCTAAAGTTTTAATGAATGGAAAATATATTGATAATAAATACGTTCTTTGGTGTATAAGAATGAAATAAATATGATAAGAAGGGGAAGAGTTGTGATTGAACTCATGAATGTTTAAAAAGGACATGAGAGGGAGAGAGAGCTAAGGAGGATAGTGATGGTAATGTATATAGTATTTGAGAAATAAGAGAGATGCATTAAACAATACGAGTAATTACAAGGGAATCGAGATAGAGAGTTAGATGATATAAATCAAAATTTCTTGTTGGTCTTGTGTGTGAATGTTTAACAACATTGTCTTATAAAATTTTTTGGAATGAAATAGTTTATACTATAAAGAAGAAATTATTAACAGGGGCGGGGACAAAAAAATCCACTCCCAAAAGTGTTAATGGGGCGGGTTGCGGGGACGGGGACAGGGAGTACATTGTTAAACGGGGACGGAGATGGGAATAAAAATTTAAACCCGATCGGGGATGGAGTACATTGTTAGATCATTAGCTAGTATTAGAGAGAGAATTATTGTAATTGCCAAGTGTAGGTAAGGATTGGGTATCTCAAGATACTAAGTTATAAGGTAAATATAGCTACACATATATGTGTATGTGTGTGTGTGTGTAGAGTTGAGAGTAATTGATTAGTGTGTGATACTAAATGTATATGGGGATATAGATATTAGTGTGTGTATGCATTAGCTTTAGGTTTGTGTAGTGTTTGAGAATGTGAAGCCTATGTTCTCGAGGAGATCACAAACTTTTGTTCGATGTATTTCAAGCCTAATGTTGCAACTAATAGAACGAGAGCTTCCAAAAACGACGACGGAGATCATGAATGTAATGATACAATACTGAACGTATTCAATGCCCCAGGAAAGCCATCGGGTAAAATGAAGAAGAGATATCTGAACGATGAATAGCGAAGGACTGCTTAGGTGTATGTATTACTCAACTATGACGATGATGAAGTAGAGAAGCTGGAGGGGTAAGTAATTAATACGTCTATATTATTTTAATAGTGTTGATTGTTATACTATTACATTAATTGAACGATGTTGTTTTCAACATATTTAATGATGATGTGAGGTCATGTAGGCCACACATAACAGAAGAAGAACTAGAATAAGAAATGAGGCGTTATTTTCCATTATGGTTGAGTGCATATGTAAGACTTGAGAACTCTGTAATTACCTTTCTATATATGTACTTGAGAATGAGCTTAATTTATTTTTTCGTGGTATTTAGGTCGATCGTCCATACGCAAGACTTGAGAATGAGTCTATTAGAACGCTAGCCAAGGGACCAATTTATGCTACAAAAATATGGCCAAGCTACTATGTTAATGGATTTAGGTTCAAGTCAACAACTTGCCCGATCAGAGACAACTTTGTGGATCTCGATTCCACCAAAAACAGTTGTTTGTGTATCAGATCTTCGAACTACAAAGATGTTAATGCGGGCAACGATTTCTATGGCGTCCTACGAGAGATTGTGGAGCTGACATATAGTTATGAAATAGAGGCTGCTAAGATTGTGTTATTCAGGTGTGATTGGTTCGATCCGATTGAAGGTCAATGGTGGAAAGTAGACAAGCACGGTCTTGTGGATATAACCTATCGGCGTCGATATCAAGTCTATGAACCATTTGTCCTATCAAGTCAGGCTCAGCTCGTGTACTTCATAAGTTATCCTAAACGGGGAACAACAAGGTCGGACTGGTGGGCAGTATGCAAGACCAAAGCTAGAAATACCTTTGAGGTTGACGATATAGCTTATCAGGAGGATGAACTACCTCTTGTAACAAATATTATAGAAGTGGGCACGACGGAAGTTCCTCATTACACATCTAATTGTGTAGAAGAAGTAGAATTATCTGAAGAGGAAGATACAGATGAAAGTGAAGATGTAGAGGAGGAAGAAGAAGAAGAAGAAGATGATGATGATGAGCTAAACGAACTAGATAAATTTTCAGAAGAGGATTAAATTTGCACATTTGTTTTATCATCATATTTGATACTTTAGTGACACTTTTATCATATAAATCTGTGACACTTTAGTGACACTTTTATCTGTGACTATGAGATTTTTGAAAAATCTGTGATGTCTATCATAGAAATATGTATATTTGTTTTATTGTCATATGTTATTATCAGGTATGACTAAACCAGGAGGAGAACGACGTGGAGGATATTATATTAGGCAGTCTCGTCTGCCTCTGGCTGGGGATACAGATTCTGTACCCTCATCCTCATCTGATCCGAGTACGCCAGTGTACCGTTCTGTTCCCGGTCCATTACCGGGACAGGACAGTTCCAGCAGGTTGACGATCCTCCCTCGTCGTCCAGCATTCCTGATCCCCCGTCCAGCATTCCTTCCGCGTCCTGTATTTCTCCTGCCGACGGCTCCATGGGGAGAGCCGATGCCGAGCATATGGAGGACGGCGATCAGACTGTTGGACATGTATATTTGTGATATTTAATTTATTGGTATTTTCATTGAGTACATGTATGATATTTAGTTGTAGACTATTATGATGGGAGACTGTTATTCATCTATTAGTTGTAGACTGTTATGATAGGAGATTGTTAATTATGATGATATCTGCGATGGGGATGACAAATATACCTACGCTGGGTTATAAGCGATGATCTGATATACAAAGGAGGTACTGCCCAAATTTTAAAAAATATAATTTGTATTTTTGTCATGATGTGTGTCTGTGTTTATAGTGTATGTGAAATACAGTGTTCGGAACCATCGATAGTTTCGATTACTATTGTATGTTTTATCTTGGACAGAAAGAGCAACTGTTCGGGGTGTACTTCTGAGAGCTTCATTTTTACATCCTTCACTCTCTCGGGACATCGTACAGGATCCCGAGAAGGTGAAGGACGTGAAGAAAAAGCTCTGAGAAGTGCACCCTGAACTGTTGCTCTTTCTATCCAAGATAAAACATAGAACAGTAAGCGAAACTGTCGATGGTTCGAACAATGCACTTCACACACGCTGTAAACATAGACACACAGCATAACAAAAATACACATTATATTTTTAAAAAAATCAGTATTCTGTGACGGATAGCGACGGATCGGCGACGTATAGGGACGTCGCTAATACGTCGCTAATTAGCGGCGTTACGTCGCTGGACGTCGCCACGTTACTGACGTGGCAGCCATGCCATGTCATCACATAAGTAGTCGCTAAGTGTCGCACTACGTTGCTAATTTTGCGACGTAAAGTTTCGTCGCTCGCCGTCGCTAACTTTGCGACGACCTAGCGACACGGCAGTGACGTCGCAAACAGCGACGTAGAGCGACAAATTTGTCATCTGCGACTAGCTTTTTCGCGACCTTTATTTTCTGTCGCTAAAGTCGTCGCTAATTACTATTAGCGACTTATTTTCCATATTTAGCGACGTATCTGGACTTCGCTAATCTGCCTTATTTTAGTAGTGACCGCACACCATGAGGTACAAGGATGGAGAATGAGGACCATCCCCAACACGATCCAAAGGCAATAACATTAAGGAGATCATGGCATACACACTAGGCACTGATAAGTATGATATGACTTCAAATATATGGTTGTATTTGCCTTAGTTAAGAAAAATGTAGATCCATAAGGATGTCATTGGGCAAGATGTTGAAATTGATGGATAGTTGTCATGGTGCAGGAGATGGAGTCACTTATGTGAAACTTAGTTAATCTATTGAAGGGCGAAAGGACTATCAGCTATAAATGGGTGTTCTAAAGAAGGAAAATGAGCAATACAATGTGCGTTTGATCGCGAAAGGGTATGCTTAGAATGAGGGGGTTGACTATAATGAGATATTCTCTCATGTAGTCAAACATACTTCTATTTGGGTTTTATTGGAATTGTTAGTGACTCGATATGGAGTTGGAGTAAATGAATATAAAATAGCATTTTTGCACTGAGTATTGGAAGAGAAGATCTTCATAAGGCAATCCAAAAATTGTATACAGTCCGGCAATGAGGATCACTATGTCAGCTCAAGCGGTCTCTAGATGGGTTGAAGCGATCTACATAACGGTGGTACAAGCGCTTCGATCCTTTTACATTGAAGACCAATTTCTTTCGATGTAAGTATGACAACGTATACTCGGTGAGGCTTAAGCATGGGTCATCGATATATGCCCTCTTATATGATAATTTCTTTCAAGAGTATGACTGAGAGAAATGCACTCAGCTTGATTTAATGCATAATTTGACATGAAGGATTTATGTGGATACCTGGGATAAAAATTTATTGAGACGTGATGGTTGAATAGTTTGGCTATCCCAATGGAAGTATATAGAGAAGGTGCTAGAAAGATTCCGCATGAAAGACTCTAGACATGTGGGCACCGCAATCTTAGGTCATTCAAGTTATCCTCTAAGGGGAGTCTAAAATCAAAGGAGGAGAAGGTAAATATGTCTCAAGTTTCGTATGCCAGTAAGATGGATTCGTTGATGTATGCTATGATGTGAACATGTCCTGATTTATCGTATATGGTCATTTTAGTAAGTAGGTGCATGTCAAATCCAAAGAGATTTTATTGGAGATAACAAAATGGATATTTTGATATCTTAAGGGCTCTAAAGATCTCTGTTCATTATTTCATAAGTCAGGAAAGAGATCTATATAGTTATAGGGGTATGTGAATTTTGATTACGTTGGTAACTGGATAAGAGAAGACAATTATGATTTTTATTTACACACTTGCAGATTCTCCATTTATTTGGAAATGGATACTTCAGGATATTGTGGCACTTTATACCATAGAGTCAGAATAAATGGATGACAGTAGATGCATCGAAGGAGACCTTATGGTTAAGAGCATTGTTAGAAATTTGGGTTCTAGAAGGTGTATGTTACGGTGTTTCATGATAGTCAAAGTGATTCACCTCGTGAAGAATTTGGTATATCACAGTTGGACGAAATACATCAACATGTTGTATCAAAATATACAAAGTGGAGCAATTCGACGTTAACAAAGACGATTTCTACGAAGAAGTTCAAGTCCTTACTGACTGTAATTTAGGTATATTCCAGTCGGAGATAGGTTCTTTGCTTCGGTAGGAGGGTTAGACATTTTTTTTTCATTTTGGACAATGACCATATCAAAGATAGTTTTTCGATTCCGGGTAAAGTCAATTGCTGTATTTAGTTATTAGGCAAGATCGTGACACTAGTTAGTTCCGTTGTTCTAGCTAAAGACCATGTTGATGGAGGAGAAAATCAAAGTGGGAGCTAAAGTGAAAGGAGCATGGAGTTATCAATAATATTCTTATAAGGTGGCTAGTTGATCGACAAACCAATGTGGAGATTGATGTATATGGCTCGTGTTTGACTACTGAGTGCTTCGGGCGTTGTTCGATGATCGAAGAAGTCTGGGAGGAATTGAAGGAGCGCATCAAAGGCTGGAAATAACCAAGAGTATTAGGGCGACATATTGGTGACATAACACCGATATAATGTCGGTATACTAGAAAGTGTGTTTTTATCCCATTAATTTTTGTGTGTCTTGGGTTCATGCTGAATAAAGAACAATCGACATTGAAGATGTTATATTTGACGGTCCAGATTAATCCTGGCTTTGGGGTTTGGTAAAGATCCTATATAAGTCTCTTGTCATGGCCTAATTATATGTAGCTTGATGTTTTAAGGAGGTTGGGAAGAGAATGCTCTCGATTGACCATTGAGGAAATCTAGAGCTCGATTGACCATTGAGGAGAGAGAGAGAGAGAGAGAGAACTTGTTGGAGATAGCTCGCAAGAACTTGTTGGAGATAGCTCGCAAGAAGAGCATTTGCACATTACGTTTGTGTCTGTGTAGTCCTCGTTAGGTTTTCTCTCTTGTTGAATCAATAAAGTTATATCTCCTCTTGACCAAATTATGTCAAATATTATGTAGCTGCTTGTTGTGTTTTAGGTTGTTATTGTTCGACTAATGGTGTCTTATTATTCTTGTTATCGTAAGTTTATTGTTTATTCGCTTTAGGAGCGATTCGGAAATTCACAATATATCTATTCTACTATATAATGTCAAAAGTAGACTTCATGGTAGACGTTTTCTTTCCAAAATTACTATTTTTTATTATATTTACTAATTAAAAAGATTAATTAAAATTAATATGGGGTATCTAGGTAAATACAAGAGTTGTCCTTTGATATTCCTAATTACAACAACTCTTAAATGCATTGAGTATCTAAAAATGAGACATTGAAAAATGGACTATAAATGTCTTTTAATCTTTCTAATCATAAATACATTACAACGCACGTACATATATGCTAGTTGTACATAAGGATACAACTAAAAGTGCAAGGTAGATGAATGCAAGTAAAGATACAATTGCACATCGAGTCGTGGTGTACTGGTAACACCACCGTGCACCGGAGGTGAGGGCCGGGTTCGAGCCCTCCCTCCCACGGAGGTGGCTGGGTGGCGGTGGCCACGGCCTTAGGGCAAAAGTCGGGTGGAGTCATCCATCGGCTTTGGTTTTTAAATTTAAAAAAAAAAAAAAGACAAAAAAAAAAAAAAGAAGAGTAAAGATACAATCCAGAACGTACTATACTACTCTGCAAAAGCTTAGGTGTGCAGCAATTGGAGCTATTAATGGATGTAGGGATCATCCCATGTTATCACGTTTGCAAGAAATGCTCGTGTTCTAGTGTTCATGTTGCATTTTACAGCTAACTTAATGCAAGAGGCTTTAAAAGATGCCTTGTGCCTACCTGCAACTACAAGTCTCGATATAGCTGCTTCATAGTAACTATTGCAGTTAGCTTGATAAAATATGTACTGCTACAAGTTCTATTTATTCTGCATTAAGCTGCTACGCCTGCTATGGTTCAAATATCATCAATGATACTAGGGCCTTGTTTGGTTCGCAGAATCATCGAGTCAAAAAAGGAAAGTGATTACTGTTGGTGTTTTTGCCTTTGGACTAGAAAAGATAGTCCCACATCGGCTACACCAAATGGTGAGTATCTCAATATAATGCATTGCTTGTGTTGAGGTGTGCACATGAGGTGTAGTGGGGCACAAGTTTGTGCCATGTGGAAGTATTTTTCTAGAAGGAAAAAGGATTAAATCCAACAAGGATGCAAGTTAATTTTTGTTGTTCGGACTCGGACTCGGACGCGGACTCCAAGATGTCTCGTGCATGCACGGGAGGGTTCGGGGGGTAGGCGTGGACTGGCACACTTCTATGCTGATTGTGGGATGATCTAAAATATCAAACTCTATTTTTGAGTATTGGTATTTTAGTCCCACATCGGATAGGAGAAGAGGTGAAGTCTCAACTCCACTCTATAAATAGAGCCCCTTGGCCTCCTTTGAAAGACGCACCAAAAAGAGAGTTGAGGGAGTCTGTTAAGTCCAGGAAGCCCGTTCAAGTCTCAAATATTGACTTACGAGCGTTCCAGAAGTTCTCCTGAACTTGCTGGTTCCTGGGAGCTTATCCATACTGCGGGTATAGCTTTGAGCGCCGGTGTTCAACACCCCAGCGAGATCCGCTCTTCTTCTTCCTTCCTCTTTCTGTTGCCTTCGAGAATCTGAGACTCAACTGTTGTTGATCATCTCTTGTTGCCTTCGAGAAACCGCTATTGCAAACGCGATTCGATTTTTTAATCGTTTAGGCTACGCAATCAGCATTATTTGCATCTCTTTTTTAGGGATTGCAACTGCATTATTTGCATCTCTTTTTTAGGGATTGCAACTGCATTATTTGCATCTCTTTTTTAGGGATTGCAACTGCATTCTTTGCATCTCTTCTTAGGGATTGCAACTGAGTTTTTCCATCGATTGTTTGCAAATAGACTAACAATCTCAAAGCTATACGATTCGATGGAAAACACTCGTGCTTCGCTTGTCGATACCGGCTTTAACAAGTTGGAGAAATTCGACGGCGAACACTTCCAGATCTGGAAGCGAAAGGTGACTCTGAACCTTCAACTCGTGGATGTTGATCACGTGTTGGATGAGGAAGAACCAATCGTTCCAGCAACAGGATCTGCTGCTGTTCTGGCCGCTGCTACGAGCAAGCAGACGAAGTGGAAAAAGGATAACAGCATATGCAGGCTGCTGATCCTGAATTCCATGGAAGACTCTCTGGCCGAGTCCTACACAAAGAGGACTTCTGCCAAAGAGATCTGGGAGTCCGTGGGAAAGCTGTATGACGACGACGAGGCCCGGTCGAAGATGTTCATGGTTGAAAAATACCACAAATGGGTCTTTGAAGACGAGAAGACCATGCTGCCCCAAGTGAAAGAGTTCCTGAAGCTGCGCCAGAAACTGGAGGACGATAGCATGCCCCTCGTCGACAAGTTCGTCGTTGGAGGGATCGTGGCAAAACTTCCTCCAGGATGGAGCAACATCTATGCAAGGATGCATAGGAAGAAGATGGAGATTAGCCTGGATAATCTCCTCAGCGAGATTCATGTTGAGGACGAGATGCGCTCTCAACAGAAGTTGGACACCCTGTCCAAGCAACTAGCAACGGCGAATCTGGTTCAAGCCACCAGAGAGAACAAAGGGAAGCAGGCGGCTTCTCACCACAAGAAGAAGGACTTCTCGAATCTGAAAGTGAAGGGTCCAGGATTCAAGCAACAGAAGTCCAAGTCCCATGTGACTTGCTTTAACTGTGGCAAGAAGGGTGACTATAAAAGTGAATGCAAGTCCAAGCCCAAAGAGCAAGGTGAGCCTAACAAGATTTCTTTGGTTACTAATCAGGTTGCCATGATAGCACAGGTTGCAACTGTGGGGGCAGACTTGGACTGGTGGATAGACACTGGCGCGACATGTCATGTCTGTTCAGACAAGGACTGGTTCGTCTCCTATGAGCCTACTTCCGAGAAAGTCATGATGGCGAACCAGGCACAAGCTGAAGTACTGGGGATCGGGACGGTGGAGCTGAAGCTTACATCGGGGAACATTCTGACGCTTCAAGGTGTGAAGCATGTTCCTGCAATCGCAAAGAACCTGATCTCTGGGAGCCTGCTCTGCAACGCAGGCTTGAGGATGGACATCAATGCTGGCCAAATGGTGATGTCCAAGAAGGGTACTTTCTTCGGGAAAGCTTTTCAGACTGAAGGAATGTACAAAATTCAGCTTGTTGTAACCCAGCATAATAATGTCAATGCTATCACTAGTTTGAATTACTCTCTTGAGTTGTGGCATAATAGACTAGGACATGTTCATTGTAAGCGAATAAACAAAATGTCTAGTCTAGGACTTATCTCCAAGTGTGGGGGTAAGGTAGAGAAATGTGAGATATGTGCTCAGACGAAGATCACTAGGAAACCCTTCCACAGGGTCCATCGAAGCACAGATCTTCTGGAGTTGGTTCACTCAGATATCTGTGACTTCAAACAATTCTCTACAAAGGCCGGGATGAAGTATTTCATTACTTTCATCGATGACTTCTCCAAGTATGCCTTCGTCTATTTACTCAAATCTAAAGACGAAGCATTCGAGAAGTTCAAGGAGTTCAGGGCCGAGGCTGAACGGCAAACTGGACAACAACTCAAGAGGCTGAGGAGTGATCGAGGTGGGGAATATAGGTCTCATGAATTCTCATCATTCTGCAAAGAACATGGAATCATCAACGAGACGACGGCTCCGTATTCTCCACAATCCAACGGAGTAGCAGAAAGGAAGAACAGAACGTTGACAGAGATGATGAATTCTATGCTGTTGACTGCGGGTCTCCCAAAGTGCTATTGGGGAGAAGCTGCATTAACGGCCACTTTCATTCTGAACAGAGTGCCGTATGCAACTTCCGACATAACTCCTCATGAACTCTGGTTCAAAGTCAGACCCAACCTGAATGTCATTCGAGTGTGGGGGTGCCTGGCTTATGTGAAGCTCCCGGATCTAAAGATTCAGAAGCTGGGGACAAGGACTACTAAGGCGATCTTCCTGGGGTATGTCGAGAAGAGTGATGCTCGGAGATTCCTTGATATCGAGTCAAATCATATCATCGAATCTCGCGATGCTGAATATTTTGAAGAAAAGTTTGCAAGGCACAAGAACATTGTTCTCGCGGACATTCCGGAGAATAATGAGGGTGCGGAGCAGACAGAGATCTTTATCGAACCAGTAGTCCAAGATGGAGTTGTTGTCGAGGAGACACCAGCTGAACCAGAACTCGCTGAGCCGTCAACTAAGCGAGCGAGGAGGCCGAAAGACTTCGGAGATGACTTCGTCACCTATCATGTGGAAGCAGATCCGCTTACCTATGATGAGGCGATGAAGACCAGAGATGCTATATTCTGGAAGGAGGCGATTGACAACGAGATTGACTCAATCACCTCCAATAACACATGGGTATTGGTCGACCTACCAGAAGGAGCAAGACCCATCGGATGCAAATGGATCTTCAAGAAGAAGATGAAAGCAGATGGAACCATTGACAAGTTCAAGGCCAGGCTAGTAGCCAAGGGGTTTGCTCAGAAGCAGGGGATCGACTACTTTGACACTTATGCTCCAGTAGCTCGGATGACAACTATCAGATTGTTAATTGCTTTAGCAGCAATACACAAGCTGGTGATACATCAGATGGATGTGAAAACGGCATTCCTTAATGGCGAGCTGACCGAAGAGATCTACATGCAACAACCAGAAGGTTTTGTCGTCAGAGGTCTGGAAGACAAAGTCTGCAAGTTGATGAAGTCTCTGTATGGTTTGAAGCAAGCTCCCAAAATGTGGCATGAGAAGTTTGACAAGGTGATAAGGTCAAATGGCTACAGGGTCAGTGAAACAGACAAGTGTGTCTATACGAAGTTTGCTGACGGAAGAGAAGTAATCGTTTGTCTATACATGGACGACATGCTAATCCTAGGTACGGATTTAAGCTGCGTCACAGAGATAAAGAAATTCCTCTCGACCAAGTTCAGTATGAAGGACTTGGGGGATGCCGACGTAATCTTGGGGCTCAAGATCATCCGGACAGGCACTGGAATAGCACTGTCACAGTCTCATTACATTGAGAAGATGCTCCCTCGCTACGGGTATCAAGATCTTCCTATTATTGATACACCGTACAGGAGTGATCTGAAACTGGAGCCAAATTCGAAGGAGAGCGTCAGGCAGTTGGAGTACGCTAGCGTCATCGGAAGTTTGATGTACGCTACTACTGCCACAAGGCCTGACATAGCCTTTGCAGTGGGAATGTTGAGTCGATTTACGAGCAATCCAGGCGTAAAGCATTAGAAAGCTGTGAAGCGTGTTATGAGATATCTCAAGAAGACTCAGACATATGCACTATACTACAGCGGAGATCCGTCAGTAGTGGAAGGCTTCAGTGATGCTAGCTGGTGTTCAGAGGTGGAGAGCGAATATTCCACAGGTGGATATGTTTCGCCATGGATGGAGCTGCTATATCGTGGAAGTCGAAGAAGCAGACTATGTTATCTCGCTCCTCCATAGAATCTGAATTCTTTGCATTGGACGCTGCAGCAGATGAAGCAGAGTGGCTTCGGGAGCTCATGTATGACCTTCCAATGGTTGGGGCTCAGATACCGGCGATTCCGATATACTGTGACAACCAGGCGACAGCAGCAGTGGCATCAAATGAACTCTTCAACGGGAAGAAAAGGACTGTGCGGTTGAAGCACAGAGCAGTGAACGATCTCATAAAAAGGGACGTCATTGCAGTGATCGATGTTCGGAGTCAGGAAAACCTGGCGGATCCGTTCACGAAGGGTCTCAAGCGTCAGCTGGTCGAGGACACAGCAAGGAAGATGGGCTTGAAGGCATTCTAATATTGTGTCATTATAATCCTATCAATAAATTTTATGTTATTGGTTCAAAGAGAAATCTACCAGATATCTAATTTTTTGATTCAAGGGAGGACTATTGACTGGAAAAATATTAGTTAACAGTGGGCTCTTGTTCTGCGGAACATGTAAGGGTTTCGGACCCAGAACCACTGTTGTCTACTATGAATTTTCTACGAAAAATTGATCCTGTGAGAAGGATGGCATAATGCCTTAATGAGTTCTCAGACTGAGTGAAGGTCTGTTATGCTTTACAGGAAGCATGGTGGCGCAACAACCACAAAGGAGTGTTACAACTCCATGCTACAGTGGGGTGACTCCACCATGAGGTTCCCAGGTAGGGGTAATGCCTCGGCTTTGTTAGCCAAGTTACAGGCGGCGTAGCACCGCATATAGGCAGGTAGCCTAATGTTGCATAATCGTAATAAAGAGATGTAGGCAGCACTACAAAGAGGCCGGTGTCCTCATGTTACAGTGGCATGACACCACGATGAGGTACCAAGGTAGGGGTAAAGCCTCGGCTTTGCAAGCCATGTCATAGTGGCGTAACACCACAAGGGAGCGCAAGGCTTCATGCTGGGTAGTTTGGCACTACAAAGAGGCTTGAGACCTCATGCTACAGTAGTATGACACTACGATGAGGTTCCCAGGTAGGGGTAATGCCTTGGCTTTGTCAGCCATGTCATAGCGGCGTAGCACCGCAAAGAAGCGCAATGCTTCATGCCAATGACTCTTTATATAGAACTCACCTATAGTGTATGGACAGAGATATCAGGCCGTCTCTTGAGGGTAAACTTGTAGACGCCCAAAAATTATACACTGAAACCAGGCTGGCACAAGGCCTTCAATGTGCAGCCAGAAGCACAGTTGATGTCACTATGTGAGTAGGAAGAATTGCAGTTATGGTGCAGAATTCAAGGCTTAGTCCATTCTTGTATCATGCTGTTATTTAACCTATGCGGGAAGATTCAAGTCGTAGCGACATCTCTCCTAATGCATGATGGACAATCACTGTGGGGAACGCTCAACCCATATATTGAGATATGTGGGGGATTGTTGGTGTTTTTGCCTTTGGACTAGAAAAGATAGTCCCACATCGGCTACACCAAATGGTGAGTATCTCAATATAATGCATTGCTTGTGTTGAGGTGTGCACATGAGGTGTAGTGGGGCACAAGTTTGTGCCATGTGGAAGTATTTTTCTAGAAGGAAAAAGGATTAAATCCAACAAGGATGCAAGTTAATTTTTGTTGTTCGGACTCGGACTCGGACGCGGACTCCAAGATGTCTCGTGCATGCACGGGAGGGTTCGGGGGGTAGGCGTGGACTGGCACACTTCTATGCTGATTGTGGGATGATCTAAAATATCAAACTCTATTTTTGAGTATTGGTATTTTAGTCCCACATCGGATAGGAGAAGAGGTGAAGTCTCAACTCCACTCTATAAATAGAGCCCCTTGGCCTCCTTTGAAAGACGCACCAAAAAGAGAGTTGAGGGAGTCTGTTAAGTCCAGGAAGCCCGTTCAAGTCTCAAATATTGACTTACGAGCGTTCCAGAAGTTCTCCTGAACTTGCTGGTTCCTGGGAGCTTATCCATACTGCGGGTATAGCTTTGAGCGCCGGTGTTCAACACCCCAGCGAGATCCGCTCTTCTTCTTCCTTCCTCTTTCTGTTGCCTTCGAGAATCTGAGACTCAACTGTTGTTGATCATCTCTTGTTGCCTTCGAGAAACCGCTATTGCAAACGCGATTCGATTTTTTAATCGTTTAGGCTACGCAATCAGCATTATTTGCATCTCTTTTTTAGGGATTGCAACTGCATTATTTGCATCTCTTTTTTAGGGATTGCAACTGCATTATTTGCATCTCTTTTTTAGGGATTGCAACTGTATTCTTTGCATCTCTTCTTAGGGATTGCAACTGAGTTTTTCCATCGATTGTTTGCAAATAGACTAACAATTACTTTTTATGTTTGGACGTTACAGCAATTGGAGCTATTAATGGATGTAGGGATCATCCCATGTTATCACGTTTGCAAGAAATGCTCGTGTTCTAGTGTTCATGTATTGCATTTTACAGCTAACTTAATGCAAGAGGCTTTAAAAGATGCCTTGTGCCTACCTGCAACTACAAGTCTCGATATAGCTGCTTCATAGTAACTATTGCAGTTAGCTTGATAAAATATGTACTGCTACAAGTTCTATTTATTCTGCATTAAGCTGCTACGCCTGCTATGGTTCAAATATCATCAATGATACTAGGGCCTTGTTTGGTTCGCAGAATCATCGAGTCAAAAAAGGAAAGTGATTACTTTTTATGTTTGGACGTCAAAGAAATTGAGGAGAAAAGAAAATTGATTCTCAAAAGAAAAATTATGGGAGAAAGTGATTCCATCGATCCAAAGAAGAAATCACTTTTCCACATTGAAGTATTCGCTTTCCTTTTCAAATTCTTTGGCATTTGCAAACATCGAAAAAAAATTAATAGGAATTGTAATTTCTCAAAAGAAAGGAAACGTCAAGGAATTGATTTCATTTTCCTTCCATTCTGCGAACCAAACGAGGCCTAGAAGGAACATAAAACCAATTTTGGGATTAATTAACATTTATTGACTTGAAGATGATCAATCAACTATCTTTGTTTGGTCTTGGAAACAACTGAAAAAAATCCTAATAATAATTATAAATATGAAACTCGACAAATTAGAAAAACAATTCCTACTCACACACTTTGATGTTTTTTAAGATAAGACTAATGTTTAGTGACCGTCTCTGTCCTGTCTACTAAGTACCAAAAGTCTCTTCCATTTTATTTTGTCCGTAGTGAAATTTTGGATTAGTTTGATCTATTCATACAAAATCCAAAAAAATGTACGATGTAAAATAAAATCTAACTTAGAACTTGCCGAAATCAATTTGTCTCCCGTCTTTATGAAACCAATTTGAATGGTTTAAGTACCGTCAAAGAATCCAACACTCATACTATTATGGCAATATCCTCCATAACAAAAATAAATCTTTTCCTTTTTCTACAACTTGAATCTAGAAGTTTTGTCTAGTCTTGCTCGTAGTCCTAAGACAGAAATTACTGACACTCAAAAAAAAATGTAGGCATTGTCGTGTTGAACATGCATCAAAACAATATTTTGTACACAACCTAGATACTTTAAACAACACTTGGATACACCAAATAGAAGCTTCTTGTTTGTTCGACAACATATGTTCTAATTTTCTTCTTCTAATTATTATCTTATTGCTCATCCTAACGTGTGTATCTATTAGTCATTTTTATATGTGACTAGATCATCTAAATCGATACCCACTAGGAATGTGGCCCAACAGTTCGACTGGTATGGATTATGCAGAAATACTGTAGCTATGAAAAAATTATTCTATATGTTCGATTCATCGTGCATCTTTCGTTTTCAATCGTTAGATTGTACATGGAATGTGTACATGCACACATTTTTATTCCATCTATACAATCTAACAGTTGAAATAAAAGCACATAGAATAATTTTTAGTAGCTCCGAGCTCTAGAGCTAGAGAATAAATTTACTTTGTTGTTAATTCCAATCCCAGGAGCGGGAGGGACCACAAAATCTTGAATAATCCATCCATCCAGACCTGCAATTCTCCCCCCAAGACTTTCCACTCTGCACAACAAAACACTCGCATATAAAAAAAAAATAAAAAATAAAATAAAAAGAAAAAAAAAAAGAAAAAGAAAACATCTCTCTCTCTCAGCATTTAATTCCATCTCCCCCCTCATAATAAATAAATGACAACCCCGCATTAATTAATTTAACTTATGACCCCCTCGCTCTCCCCACGGCACGCAATAGAGTCTATCATATCATCCCCACCACCACCACTCATTAATTGCAAATAACTCCCTCCTTTTCCTCCCTATTTATACTCTCCCCCTTCCTCTCTCTCCTCTCCCTCCCTCTCTCACTCTCACGCAACCAAACCCTAACCCTAACCCTTATGGCAGTCGACGTCAGCGCCCTCGGCAAGCGGCGCGATCTCGTCACCCGCGACCTCCTCGGCGGGTCCGTGACCCGACCCGCACCCGCACCCGCCAAGGAGCTCGACCTCGACCTCCAGATCCCTTCCGGCTGGGAGAGGCGGCTCGATCTTCTGGTAATTCTCGAGAATTTTCTCCATATAGAGCAAAAATAACCAAATATTTTCGAAAGGAATTGATTCGATCAAATTAGTTATATGTGATTTTGTTGATGCAGTCGGGAGAGATGTACCTGAAGAAGAGCCACCCGGACCCGATCCACGACCTCAATCTCCCCCCGCCGCCGCCGCCGCCAGGGCCCGTCGACCTCAAGCTCCTCCTCTCGCCGGCGGCGCCGGCCCCGCGGCCGTCCGACCACCAGTGCACGCTCGACAAGGTGAAGTCGGCGCTCGAGAGGGCCGGGCGCTGGTCCGGGAGCAGGATCCCGAGATCGGACGGCTCTCCGTCGCCGTCCTCGCCGCCGACGGCGGCTTCGGCGGACGGCTCGGACTCGCCGGGGAATCTGACGGCGGCGGGGTGCTCCAAGTGCTTGATGTACGTACTGGTGTCGGAGAAGAACCCGAGGTGCCAACGGTGCGACTCGCACGTGCTGGTGCGGCCGGCAGCGGTGAAGAGGCGGAAGGTACAGCCGGCGGAGAGCATGATTGATCTGAATTTGAATTCTTCCTGGGAATGGCGGTAATATGCATGGATTGGCGGAAAGTAATAGGGATACGGTATTGGACGCTGCTACAATGTCCGCGGTTTGTGACCGCAAATGTGACCACAGGTCATGTGGCTGCCACGTTGTCCGGTTTTAAGGGGATGAGGTCGCTCGTAGCGGAGGCCCAATAGTTGGTTGCCACGTGGTCCACGATTACGTCACGGTCATAAAAAAAAAAAATCATTTTCCTATGATATTGGGACAGGTTTCATTTTTTTTCTTCCTGGATATTCTAATTTAAATTTTCTTCCTTGTAATATATGTCAAAAAAATCCACTATTTTCTCCTGTTAATTCTTAGTTTAGGTTTATTTGATCTACGTAAGGTTCAGTTTTGTAATCATTTCGTCATAATTTGCTTATATAGTGGTGTATAGGCTAAGGGTAAGATGTCGAGGAGGTTCGAGGTTGTATGGAAGTTGTTCCTTCGTAGTGGCTGCGTCTCCTCTTGATGATATAACAGATCGGGGTGTCTCTTCTGTTGCATGCTTAACAACTCGGTCATTGCATGTAATTTTAAAGAGTGATGCCTTCAAAAAAATTTATTCCTCCGTGTTCCTTAGCCAAATGACATTTTCTTATTGACCCAAACAAATAAAGAGAGAGGAGGGTTCGAAAAAAACATGAGCAAATAAAAGAATGTCCTATGACAGAGGGATATAGAAGGATAAAATTTTGGAGGTACATAAAGCATTTTCTAATTTTAAAACCACTATCCATCCTCTCATCCTCTATTGCTAACATCTTTTGGTACAAGGACGGAATCATATTAAATTCTAGCTTAGATAAGAATGTAGAGTGACTCGTATAAAAAAGAAAAACTATGTTACACCGATCGACAAAGAACCGTACATGTGAATCGAGAATACGTAGCGAGAGTCATGTTGGTCCGGACAGGATCCTAACGATAGCAGGGACTCCAAGTTGCCTCTCGGTCACGCCATCGTGCAAAGAGGCCTTTGAGGTTGGTCACCATGCACTCATGACCAAGACCTCCTTACACGCTTGTGGCCAAGCGTGCCATCTAAGAACCCGTCTATGGTGCGAATTTGAATATGTGAGAAATTAATATGGGAGAGGATTCAGCTGAACAAAGCAAAATCTAGAAATTGCTGAGATATCCACTTTCGGGATGGGTGTTTATAAAAAAACCCACCCACAGGATGAATTTTATGAAATACCCAACATTATGTATTTTCACGTTAAATATTTCAAGATTTTCTTTAGATGCTCTATATTTACAAAATTGTCATTTTGATAACACCATAGCTACCCATTCGCGCAAATTTGATCATATATATGTATTTGAATTCACAAACTCAGATTTTGATTGCGATTTTCGTCTTCTTCTTCTTCACGAGATATCTGAATTCCATTGCTCTCATCTTCAGCAGAGCTCGCAAAGATCGTTCGTAGTTCACTGTGCTTTTTTCAGTCGAACTCCGATCATCGGTCATCACCATCATCATCATCATCTTCGTGGAGAGATTTGAAGTTTTCCTTGATTAGGTCCTTTTTAATGGCTTCATTCTGCAACGATTCAACTTGTTTCTGAAGCTCCTTTTTCTCATTCCTGAGCCTTTTATTTGTCTCTTTGAGCTTCTCGGTTGTTTGCACTGATATAAAACAAACAATAATAAAAAGTATGATATCAATCAATATATACTTTTTTAAAAAAAAGATCATTCTCCGTGATCTTAACACGGAGAATGGTCATTTTTCGTGATTTTAACACGGGGAATGACCATTCTCCTGCATTCTAACACAGAGAATGATCATTCTACGTGATTTTACAACGGAGAACGACCATTCTCCGTGATTTTAACACGGAGAATGATTATTCTCCTGCATGTTAATACGGAAATAGCCATTCTCCGTGATCTTAACACGGAAAATGGCCATTCTCCTGCATTCCAACACGGAAAATGGTCATTCTCATTCATTTTAACACGAAGAATGACCATTCTCATTCATTTTAACACGTAGAATGGTCATTCTCCGTGATTTTAGCACGGAGAATGATATTTCTCCATTATTTTAACACGGAGCATGACCATTCTCCTGTATTTTAACACGGAGAGTGACCATTCTCCGTCATTTTAATACAGAGAATGACAATTCTTCGTCAATTTAACACGAAAAAAGGCCATTCTCCATTTTTTAGCACGAAGAATGTCAATTCTCTATAATTTTAACACGAAAAATGACAAAAAGCTCTTAATTATCTTCACATCAGCTCTCACTTCTCTAATTGGGGTTCCAGTTGATGCTGATGATGATGATGAAGTGGAGTTCCAGTTGATGCTGATGATGATGATGAAGTGGGAACTGATGATGACAATATGGTGTGAAGATTGCTGTCACGCCCCAGTACCAAAATACAGGGACGGACGTCGGCCAGCTATACCGTATAAGGTACGAATACGTTATACGGCGATAACGGCTGTCAATCTTGCTGGGTATCCTAGCATGCAAGTATCTATGGTCTAAATCCGATCTCATATCTACAGGCTATAACAGAAAAATAACTACAAGAGAGAGAATCATATGGAAAGCGAAAAGTACTCATATGATAATCAGAAATTCTACAGTACTGGATAATAGTGTAGACGAGTATACCTTCCCACAGTTCCTAGCATGGTCAGAAACTGAAGCACATTCCCCAAGTCAAGTCTGGAAGATCCACAAGTCGGTCACAAGCAATCTGAGAACAATCCAGGGTTGGTCAGGCCAATAGTAGCAAATACCAGAAATGAAGGCTCAAGGACGGACGAAGAAAAGCCAACAAGATAAAATATGACAGGAATAGCATATGTGAACAGTAAAAGAGGGTAAGGATCGTGCGGTACCAACGCACGATAACAATCCACATCTAATGTAGCTAAATAACCAACAATTATCACATTCTCCCTAACATCCAATAATACCTGCATCGCCAACCGGAACTCGTAGTCTGTCAACGGAACAGTAATCCACCCCTATATCAAACAAGAACAAGAAAATAAATTACAATGCCGGGGCAGCGTTACGGCCAGCCAGCTTAGCAAGCAACAAGTCAAATAATTATATGAATAAGCGACCACTCAAATGCCTACGGCTCTCTAGGTGGGGGTTGGGTTACCCCAACAATGCTATATAGGAATCCTCAGATCGTGCCGATCTAGCAAGCTAACGGGGCCAAGTATATCAAGACTAGATGAGCACCGGTCCCTCGTAAGACCATCGGGATTTGCATGTCACCACCGGTCCTTCGTAAGGCCATCGTGCTGAGCATGTCATATATATAAGGTATAGTAAAGTAGCCGGATACTGCCATCCTCTAATACGGACGGTAACACTATCCGTAGCGGCCATCCTGCACTCCATGACTAAATGTCTGGAAAGCAGCTAGTACTGCACGATCTCGAGATTCCGTTTCCTCCCAATGCTTCTACCAGTTTAAGTTACCTAGATTATTCATACATTTATCCGAAATCATATGCCGTGGTCACATGATCATCCCCCTAGATGTCGTACCTCAGTACGAAAATACTAAGTAAGAATCAACATCGGCACCTATAGTCCCAGTTGTGATCAATCCTTAGTGTCATGCAACGAGTAAGCAAGCAATCCTGACCACGCTAAGACTAAAGGCCAACTACTAAGGTACCCGTGCAGGTAATCATATAATATAGCTAGAATATCAAGATGGCATCGCAATGCCATATAATCATGGAAGTAGCACCTCAAGTGCCAGTAGACAAGGGGCACCGCAGTACAAAATCAGGGCCAGTGCCTCAATGGGTAAGCTGAACTTATAGCACGGATACAAGTAGTCATGTCAAGAACAAGGACAAATCTGTCAGTCACATGAAATCATCTGTCCATATCGTGGCATGGATATCAGGTCAAGTACAAGATCAGAACCTCTACTATAATATTCCATCAAGTATACAAGGGAGCCTACAGCTCTAATTATCAAGTCGGTCTATCCAACGGATCAATCTATCAGGAGTCTTTCATCCACGATGGAGTGAATATCACGTCAAGAAAGACAATCACCAAATACCAAGCTCATCACTATAAACAATGCTAGGCCCTCTGGCTCACAAGAATCTTCTGAATCGATGATCACAAGCTATCAATAAATAAGTCTCACCACCACCGAGATATAGCAAACAAACCAGGTTTTGGGCGCTTGGAAAGTCGAGTAAAAGTTATGTCACTCCCCGATCCCGATAGACGTATTCTTTCATGAATTCTGTACATGGTATCCCGTATTTAGCATCTGTATAATTCTATTTATTATTATTTAATGGTTGCATGTAGTTTTTAAGCATGTCATTAGTGGAATGGTTAGAGCATGTTTAGAGGTTAGGGTTTTCTTAAGCCAACCCAACCTCTATTTATATTATCTTCCTCACTCTCTCCCCTCATTCACTCCTCCATTTATTTTTCTCAACCACCATCCTTAGGCAAGTACAACTTGCTCAAAAGTAGAGATTTATGCATTTTTTATTCTAGATTTTTCCTTTGATATTATTTGTCTATATTGTTCTTTTCTTCATTCTCTACAAGTTTAGTTCTTGGAGTTTTTGATTTTAATGACTAGTTTGGTGTAGATCTAAGTTTCTAAAACTAGGATTTTATGTATTTACATGGTTTTGATCTATCAAACTTGATTATTTTCGAAAACTAATGGTCATAGGTTGTAGGAAATTTGATTCTACACAATTTTGACCTTTGAAAAGTTAGATTTTGACTTGTATTGAGGAAGTTATGGCCAAAACAATATTTGGATATTTTCTATGTCATCTGTCCTGGTTTTGGCAGGGACGATGAATAGTGTCGCATGCATAGTGTCCAGCCGCATAAGGATGCTGCATAGTGTCCAGCCGCATAAGGATGCTGCATAGTGCCCAGCCGCATAAGGATGCTGCATAGTGTCGCATAGTGCCCAGTCGCATAAGGATGCTGCATAGTGCCCAGCCGCATAAGGATGCTGCATAGTGCCGCATAGTGTCCAGCCGCATAAGGATGCTGCATAGTGCCGCATAGTGTCCAGCCGCATAAGGATGCTGCATAGTACCGCATAGTGCCCAGCCGCATAAGGATGCTGCATAGTGCCGCATAGTGCTGAATAGTGTCGCATAGTGCCGCATAGTGCCTATTTTGGCTGTTTTTGGCTATTTTAAGTCCTATTTGGCTGAATTGTGGCCAGAATTTTTCCTAACTCCCAACAAGAAAGTTGTAGATCTTTGTCTTAGCTTCAAGAATCTTCATGACTAGCGAGCTCTTCATACCCTAAGTGCATAGTACCTTCTTGTTCTATTTCTTCTTGTGTTTTGGTCCTCATTCCTGATCTAACTCCTATGCGTATACTGGATAACCCTATGTGTGTACTAAGGTACAATCTATATGAGCATCGATATGCTATCCTATGTGCTAAGTGTTCCTATATGATACCTGTCAGTACCTCCAAGAGTCCAGCATTTACATAGCGATTGGTCAGTAGCAATGACGTGGTATGTGTTATGTGTCACATTACACCAAGAAGGGGGTACATACGTATGACTCTATGAGCCAGTAAGGATCACTTTTTGGGGTACTCGTACAATGTACGACATCTAGGGGAGTGAGCATGTGACTACGACATGTGAACTCCGAGGTTAACCTAGGGATTAACTAGGTAACTAACTTGATAGATGCATTGGGTGGAAAGAATTCCGAGATCGTGCCATACTAGCCACCCCAGGCCCAGTCCTGACGTGTCGGGTTGGCCACCACGGATATGGTTTCACTCGCCTATAGCGGATGGCTATATCCGACTCCTACGAGCTATGTGTTATATGTTTTAGCACGGTAGCCCTCCGGGGGACCGGTGCATAATCAATGTGCTATATGTCTTATAGTTTGGCTAGCCCTGCTGGGTTGACACGATCTGAGGATTCCTTTTAATCATTATCGCGGAGATAACTCTGCCAAATATAGAAAGCAGCATGAATGAATGGCCGCTTGAAAAATGACTTGACTGTGCCTTGTAACTTCCGTTAGTAGCCGAGGGACATGGACTGTCATGGTGCGTGGTCCAACCCATGTCCTTGTTTGGTTGTTGGGTCAGACTATTGTGCTAGGATAGGCTGTGGACCGAGGTTACGACCGGGAGCTTTTATTATTACTAGTATTATTATTTTGTGCTTGGGTTTTATCTCACTCTTTTGTGCTTTCTTGTGGTACTTGCTATTCGGGGCTGACCCCGCTGGTTTTGTTTGGCCAGATCTCGTAGCAGTGCCTGAGGATCCCAACTTCCTCCCCGACGTCAATGGTGCATACTAGGAGCATGGCTGGCGGGGGACTCGAGTGGGTTTCTTCTCCACCACTCTAGTATCTTTACTTATGTTCTGGCATTTAGCCACCGGCACCTGTTAGCCGACTAATCTGGATATTTTGTCTTGCATAATTTGTAATTAAATCAGACTGCAGCTGAATACAATTATGTACCTATGACTCTCTGGGCTAGCTAACTTATAAAGCTAGATCCCCATGATCATTTTGATGATACGTCGGGGATGCCTTGCTGCTTTATCTTATATGATCATTATTTACTGCTTCTTGTTTGATTCATTGAGACCTAGATGCTCTGTGAGACCATAGGAGACTTGATTGTAGCATGTACCCCTCTTGTCTTTTGACAGCCACGATCGCCGTATGACGTTTATATACCTCATATGGAGTAGCTGGCCTAGTCCGTCTCCGTATTTCGGTACTGGGATGTGACAAGGTTTTATTGGTGGCCCATGCTGGTCTGATTTTCAGACTTGTGGGGTGTTACTATTATAGGAGTCTCAATCAAAACTTGTTCCCTTTGAACCTCTTGCCTCAATTTCTATTTCCTCGCCTTGATTGATAACTTGAATTGCATCCTCGAATCTTCCTCGTCCTGTCATTTGATATCATGTATCTTACTCTATAGGGGCGCTTCGTTCTCAGTAGCTGGTGAGGCCAACATGAAGGAACGTTCAGTAGAGCATGGCTCGACGGGGCAGCAACCGGAAAGAATGCCTTCTCCTGACCAAATACGAGTGGAAGTTATATCTGAGCCGGTAGAACCGCAGGTTCTAGAAACTCCCGCACCCCCGGTGGTACCGACAGCGACGACAGTACCTGATGCTGCAGCACTCCTGGAGGTCATCCGGGGATTCCTGGCCACTCAGCAGCGTCAGGTGGCAGCCCATCAGTAACAGCAGACCCAGTAGCAGGAACAGAATGTGCTATTGAATCATGGGTTACAATTAACCCTTGAGAGAAGTGTCAGAAATGATTCGAAAGCGTCAGGGAGGTTTTGTCGACTTAATCCGAGATATTTTGACGGCATGGAGGATGCCATCACGGCGGATGCATGGCTTCAGGATACTGAGGCCATATTGATTGCAGCTAAGGTTCCCGCAGAAGAGAAGGTTGACCAGGTCAGACTGTTACTTCAGGATCTCGCCCGCGATTGGTGGGCATCGAAAGAGGTTGGAATGAGGCGTCCTGTTCCTTAGGATAGCTTCAGTACCAGATTCAAGGCCAAGTACTTTGGCGTGGTAGCGCGGTATGAGCTACAACAGAGGTTTATCAGTCTCAAGCAGGCTGGTAAGACGGTGGATGGATATGCAGCGAAGTTCTGCAGACTGAGTCGGTTTGCACCAACGATGGTGGCTACAGAGCCAGAGAAGGCTATGAGATTCCAGTAGGGACTTCATTTGGAGATTCTACAGCTAGTAGAAGGGCACGACTATCAGACTTTTGATGCCGTTTTAACGGCTGTTCGGAGGCATGAACTCACTCAACAAAGGTTGGTGACACGACATGGGGGCCAAAAGAGGTCCCATCCCCAAAGTAGGGGCGGAGGAGCAGTACAGCGAACATCGGTGCCAGCACCCGGCATCCGTATTCATGAGTCAGGAGCACCGCGGAGGACGGCAGTATCAGAAATAACAGCACCAGCTCGGCATCAGCATCAGAGGAACCAGTAGCAGTGCCAGGGGGCGCCCATCGGATGTACTTACTGCGGTAAGGAAGGGCACACTAGGGATGTGTGTCATTCAGCTAACGGATTGTGCATGAGGTGTGGCAATCCAGACCACAGGATTGCCAATTGTCCTATGATGCAAAGGCCAGGAGGGCCAGTTCAGCAGTTTTCGGCGTTGCCAGCTCCGGGGGCAGCACCGAACCGAGGACCAGCATTGGCCGTAAGGCCGCTAGCCCAGCGTCTACCGACACAGGCTCAGATGTTTCGCCAGGCGAAGAACCAGGAAGGCCCGCAGAGGCCGCAGCAACAGCATGGTCGAGGAAGGCAGCACCACGGAGCTCAGCAAGGCCAGGGCCAGGCCATCACCTTATCACTGGAGGATGCACTAGCTTCAGGCGACGTGGTTGCAGGTAATATTTCTGTTACCTCTTTTTCTGCAGTAGCATTGTTTGATTCGGGGGCTACCCACTCTTTTATATCTGCACGATTTGCGACACGTATTGGATTGGAGTTCGAGGCATTGCCAGAGAGGATGAATATACTCACTGGTAATGGACTCGTAGGAGTTAGCAGAGTGTGCTTAGCGTGTCCGGTCGTAGTGAGTGGGCAATTATTGCCCGCATCTTTGATTGAGTTCCCTATGGGCAACTTTGACGTTGTCCTAGGCATGGACTTGTTGAGAGACAGTCATACGACGATAGATTGTCGGGGAGGTAGGGTAGTATTTAATGTACCTGGCGTTAAGGAGTTCGTCTTTGTTCGATTATTGGAGGATCGACCCAAGGGCATCGTTGCTGAATCATTGGCAGAGTAGGAACAGATTCCAAGAGTGGTTAGAGAGTTTCTTGATGTATTTCCAGATGAGCTTCCAGGTTTACCACCGGTGAGGGATGTGGAGTTTTGTATTGAATTAAATCCTGGGACAGAGCCTAAAGTCGGCAGAGTTTACAGGATGTCGCAGTCAGAGTTGGACAAGTTGTACCAGCATGAAGAAGAACTGAAAACGAAGCAGTTTATCCGAGACAGTGAATCACCCTGGACAGCACCGGTAATTTTAGTACCCAAGAAGGATGGATCGACGCGAATGTGCATTGATTACCGGCATTTGAATGCAGTGACAGTGAAGAACAAGTATCTATTACCAAGGATTGATGACTTATTTGATCAATTGAGTAAGGCCTGCGTCTTCTCTAAGATTGATCTTCGATCTGGATATTATCAAGTGAGGGTCCGGGAGCAGGACATACCTAAGACAGCATTTAGATCGCGGTATGGGCATTATGAGTTTCTGGTGATACCATTTGGACTGACTAATGCCCCAGCCGTGTTCATGGACTTGATGAATCGTATCTTTCTACCCTACTTGGATAAATTTGTAGGAGTGTTTATAGACGACATCCTTGTCTATTCCAGTAGTGAGGAAGAACATGAAAAATATCTTCGGACAGTTTTGCAGACCTTGAGGGAGCATCAACTTTATGCGAAGCTTAGTAAATGTGAGTTTGGGTTGGATCATATTTCGTTCTTGGGATATATTATTTCTGGAGCAGGAGTGTAGTAGATCCGAAGAAGGTTGAAGCAGTAGAGAATTGGCCAGTTCCGAAGACGGTAGCAGAAGTGCGTAGTTTCTTGGGATTGACAGGTTATTATCGGAGGTTCGTGGCAGATTTTGCAAGAATTTCGGCACCCTTGACACGTTTGACGCATAAAGATGTAGAGTTTGTTTGGTCAGCAGAATGTCAGACATCATTTGAAGAGTTAAAGAATAGATTAATCTCAGCCCCGATCTTGACACTTCCAGTAGGATCGGGAGGGTTTACAGTGTATTGTGACGCATCCAGGAAGGGACTTGGGTGTGTATTGATGCTGCATGGTAAGGTGATAGCATATGTATCTCGACAGCTTCAGGACCATGAAAAGAACTATCCGACCCACGACCTGGAATTAGCAGCAGTAGTGTTCTCGCTTAAGTTATGGAGGCACTATTTATATGGAGATCGAGTGGAGATTTACACTGATCATAAGAGCTTAAAGTATGTATTTACCCAGAGGGACCTGAACATGAGACATAGAAGATGGTTGGAGTTACTGAAGGACTTTGATGTAAATCTTCAGTATCATCCAGGCAAGGCGAATGTGGTAGCAGATGCCTTGAGCAGGAGAGGTGGTGCATTCGTTTTAACCTCGCAGAGGTATATTTTGAAAGACCTTCAGGAAATGGGAATTGAAGTGATCTTGCCATAAGATACAGGAGTTATGGCCAGTTTGCAGATTCAGTCTACTTTAGTAGAGAGAATCAGAGCAGCCCAGGCAGAGGATCCGTGGATCCAGAAGCTTCGATCAGAGTGTGAGTCAGGTCTCAGGAAGGAGTTAGTAATCCATGAGGATGGTACACTTAGGTTCGGAAACCGTCTTTGTGTACCAGGTGGAGACCTTCGACAAGAAGTTATGTCAGAGGCTCATAGTTCTCCTTATTCCATTCATCCCGGAGGCACAAAGATGTACCAAGATATAAAGCAACACTTTTGGTGGA
The DNA here is from genome assembly GCA_029216955.1 of Iris pallida. Classification (NCBI taxonomy): domain Eukaryota; kingdom Viridiplantae; phylum Streptophyta; class Magnoliopsida; order Asparagales; family Iridaceae; genus Iris; species Iris pallida. Next base: position 4,439,343 of record JANAVB010010794.1, on the reverse strand, counting down.
ATGGTATGAAGAGGAAGATAGCGAGATTTGTATCCAAATGTTTGGTATGTCAGCAAGTGAAGGCAGAGCAGCAGAGACCAGCAGGATTGTTACAGCCGCTTCCTATTCCGGAGTGGAAGTGGGAGCACATCACGATGGACTTTATGACCGGTTTACCTAGATCTCCGACCGGTCGAAACGCAGTTTGGGTAATCGTGGATCGGCTCACGAAGGTTGCTCATTTTCTTTCTTTCAGAGCAGGACAGTCTACTGAGCAGCTGGCAGAAATGTATATGAAGCAGATTGTAAGGCAGCATGGTATTCCAGTCAGCATAGTATCAGATCGAGACACACGGTTCACCTCTCACTTTTGGCAAAGTTTGCATCAAAGTTTGGGTACTAAGTTGAGGTTCAGTACAGCCTATCATCCGCAGACGGACGGACAATCAGAGAGAACCATTCAGACCTTGGAAGATATGTTACGGGCTTATACTTTAGACTTTGGTGAAACTTGGGAAGATCATCTTCATTTAGTAGAGTTCTCTTACAATAATAGTTATCAGGCAAGTATACAGATGGCACCGTTTGAAGTATTATACGGAAGGAAGTGCAGGTCCCCTCTGACATGGGACGATGTGGGAGAACAAAAATTGTTGGGACCAGAGATAATCACGCAGACAGTGGAGACAGTCAAGTTGATCAGAGAGCGGCTTAGAGTCGCGCAGGATAGACACCGATACTAGCATCGTAGGCCTCTAGAGTTTGGCGTTGGTGACCAAGTATTTCTGCAAATTTTGCCTACTCGGGGTGTCATTAGATTTGGAACCCGAGGAAAGCTTAGTCCGAGATTCGTTGGTCCTTTTGAGATTCTCGCCCGGGTAGACGATGTTGCTTATCGGCTTGCCCTTCCTCCCTCTCTATCTGGCGTACATGATGTGTTTCATGTATCTCAGTTGCATAGGTATGTCCCAGATCCGAGTCATGTCCTTGATCATTCGAAGTTAGTCGTTGGTACCGACCTAACTTACGAGGAACAACCCGTGTCTATTTTGGACCGGCAAGAGAATGTGCTCAAGAACCGGACTATTAGCCTTGTCCGTGTCGTTTGGGGCCATCACTCTCCGGAAGAGTCAACCTGGGAGCGCGAGGACGAGATTAGATCTCGGTATCCGCACTTGTTCGACTCAGAAGGTATGTTTCTCCTCAAGCCTTGGTAATCCGATTACATGCATGTTTTGCACCATTTTGAAATATATTATCAATGAATGCTAATGATAGGTTGCTTGTGTAGATTGTAATTGTACCTTGCTTGCCCGAATTTTTCTATCTTGTCTTGGCAGAAATTCCGAGGACGAAATTTTTCTAAGGAGGATAGAGATGTCACTCCCCGATTCCGATAGACGTATTCTTTCATGAATTCTGTACATGGTATCCCGTATTTAGCATCTGCATAATTCTATTTATTATTATTTAATGGTTTCATGTAGTTTTTAAGCATGTCATTAGTGGAATGGTTAGAGTATGTTTAGAGGTTAGGGTTTTCTTAAGCCAACCCAACCCCTATTTATATTCTCTTCATCACTCTCTCTCCTCATTCACTCCTCCATTTATTTCCCTCAACTACCATCTTTAGGCAAGTACAACTTGCTCAAAAGTGGAGATTTATGCATTTTTCATTCTAGATTTTTCCTTTGATATTATTTGTCTATATTGTTCTTTTCTTCATTCTCTACAAGTTTAGTTCTTGGAGTTTTTGATTTTAATGACTAGTTTGGTGTAGATCTAAGTTTCTAAAACTAGGGTTTTATATATTTACATGGTTTTGATCTATCAAACTTGATTATTTTCGAAAACTAATGGTCATAGGTTGTAGGAAATTTGATTCTACACAATTTTGATCTTTGAAAAGTTAGATTTCGACTTGTATTGAGGAAGTTATGGCCAAAATAATATTTGGATATTTTCTATGTCATCTGCCCTGGTTTTGGCAGGGACGATGAATAATGCCACATGCATAGTGTCCAGCCGCATAAGGATGCTGCATAGTGTCCAGCCGCATAAGGATGCTGCATAGTGCCCAGCCGCATAAGGATGCTGTATAGTGTCGCATAGTGTCCAGCCAAATAAGGATGCTGCATAGTGACACATAGTGCCCAGCCGCATAAGGATGCTGCATAGTGCCGCATAGTGCCCAGCCGCATAAGGATGCTGCATAGTGCCGCATAGTGTCCAGCCGCATAAGGATGCTGCATAGTGCCGCATAGTGCCCAGCCGCATAAGGATGCAGCATAGTGCCGCATAGTGCCCAGCCGCATAAGGATGCTGTATAGTGCCGTATAGTGCCGAATAGTGCCGCATAGTGCCTATTTTGGCTGTTTTTGGCTATTTTAAGTCATATTTGGCTGAATTGTGGCCAGAATTTCTCCTAACTCCCAACATGAAAGTTGTAAATCTTTGTCTTGGCTTCAAGAATCTTCATGACTAGCGAGCTCTTCATATCCTAAGTGTATAGTACCTTCTTGTTCTATTTTCTCTTGTATTTTGGTCCTCATTCCTGATCTAACTCCTATACGTATGCTGGATAACTCTATGTGTGTACTAAGGTACAATCTATGTGAGCATCGATATGCTATCCTATGTGCTAAGTATTCCTATATGATACCTGTCAGTACCTCCAAGAGTCCAGCATTTACATAGCGATTGGTCAGTAGCAATGACGTGGTATGTGTTGTGTGTCGCATTACACCAAGAAGGAGGTACATACGTATGACTCTATGAGCCAGTAAGGATCACTTCTTGGGGTACTCGTACAATGTACGACATCTAGGGAAGTGAGCATGTGACCACGACATATGAACTCCGAGGATAACCTAGGGATTAACTAGGCAACTAACTTGGTAGATGCATTGGGTGGGAAGAATCCTGAGATCGTGCCAACTAGCCACCCCAGGCCCAGTCCTGACGTGTCGGGTTGGCCACCACGGATATGGTTTCACTCGCCTATAGCGGATGGCTATATCCGACTCCTACGAGCTATGTGTTATATGTTTTAGCGCGGTAGCCCTCCGGGGGTGTATAAGCATGAAAAAGAAGGGAGTGTTGTCCGTCTAGTGAACTCAACAATTCCCCATTTATCATGGATAGCAACAGTCTATCCCCTTGAGCTGCTATCAACTGTGCCCTCTCTGTCGGATACTCGGGGTTCGACTGAGAAAATTGGACATGAGATAAATCTTCCAAATAGTTCGGACCTACCATGCCAACTGATGATCCGAAAACTTCAGCGAGGGGATGAACTTGCAAATCTACTGGTGAAATAACAAAAGAGATCAAGTTAGTTCGAAGTTTTTTTAAAAAGTTGATAAAAAGCTTATGAAGTCTTTGTTCGACAAAATCTCTCAAAAAGATGGATGAACTTTACGCTACCATATAGTAATATGAGCGTAATACAACATTTTACGCTGGCATGTACGAACATGAGCGTAGTTAAGTTTTATGCTAGCACATTAAATGTGGGCATATTTTACGCTGTCACGTATAACGTGGACGTATTCTTGTTATCTTTTTACGCTAACACGTACAACATGGGCGTACAATGTTATTTCAGCTTTACGCTCACACGTACAACGTGGGCGTAAAAAGCTGAAAGTTTATCTTCTTCTTCCTCGACGGATTTGTTTTCTTCCAACCAAAGATTAGGGTTTTTACCCATCATAGGCGGAGCCACGGCCGGGTTAGGATTTTGTTGTGGCAGCAATGAATGAGTAGGGGTTTTCACATGATCAGTCGAAGAAGAATCAATGGCTGGTTTCTTCCCCTTGCTACCGGCGGCGGATGATTTCTTAGGAGCCATCAGGTCAGAGTTTCGAAGAAAGATAAGGCAAAGAGATTCAAGAAGATGAGTAAAAGTGTTTTCTCTTTCTGAAAAATACCTATTTATAAGAGAGAGATTCAAAACCGACTGTTGGATATCCCTGAAATTACGCCGACTGTTGGACATCCCCGTTTTTTACGCGGATGGCTGTTGCGTATCCCAAATTTTACGCTGGCAAGTCAAATCTCAATTTTTACGCTTCTGTTCAAAGTGTTTCAAATTTTGGAGATATTTGAAAACTTTGAAGGGGGTCTTGTAGGAGCGTAAAAAGTGCTTCAAAGCAAGAGTCATCTCACTCACAAATCATTGGTTTTCTACACCAAGCAAGAGCGAATAATCTCTTTTACGCCTAAGCAGGCTGATCATTTTACGCTTGGGTCCACACCGATGGTTTTACGCCAAGGACAGAGCAGCCTCTTTTACGCTGGACAAAGCTGTCAAATCTCTCATTTAATGCAAACTCTGACATGAAGATATTAATGATGGTATTTACCACAGAATTCAATGGGATTTGTCTTATACAAAGACCATTGTTGTCGTTTACGGGGGATCGAGCTACTTTACGCTCACTATATGGTTTCTTTTACGCACGGAGTTCTACATGAGTTCTTACGCTCATAAAACAATGTGTGCGTAAAGTCTATTTGAGCCATTTTACGCTCAAGGTTATTCAATAACCACTTTACGCTGGAAACCTATGACAGAGCTATTTTACGCTCATCTTACTGCTTTACGCCCAGAGGATGTTGGAGCTATTTTTACGTCCTATTCTTTCTGGCCAGTATGGAACGTGGTTTGCCTACATGGCCTTCATGCCATATATTTTGAAGAACGTGTGTACATGCATCCTATTCTCGCTGAAATGATGGGACGCGTGTCAACGTATGCAAAGGATGACTCTGATCATGGGTGGCACTTGTTAGCGTAAAGACAGATTTTGGTGTCTTTTTACGCACAGAAGCCCCAGTCTATAAATAGACTCATTTTTCTCAAAGAGACGGACAGGGAGAGAACATAAGAGAATACAGAGATCAGGACTTCGAGATTTTGATCCTCCAGAGCATTGTTCTTCAACTTTTCTTTCAGAACAGAGTGAAGCAAAGCAGGAAAGCATTCGGCCTCGCCATCAGTGCCCAAGTGCGTCGATACCTTTCTGGTGACTTAGTTCTTCCAAGTTGTTCTACTTCAAGCAGTGATCTTCATCATCATCATATGGTCCAAGGAACAAAGTGATCATTTACGAATCAGACTTCCATAGCAATACTTTCCCAGAATCAAACTTGTACTTCTTGTACTTTTTCTCGTTTTATTTTCAAAATCCAACCTTTTGTTTGGCAATTTTGTTAAGTGAAACAGGGGGACCGGTGCATAATCAATGTGCTATATGTCTTATGGTTTGGCTAGCCCTGCTGGGTTGACACGATCTGAGGATTCCTTTTAATCATTATCGCGGGGATAACTCCGCCAAATATAGAAAGCCGCATGAATGAATGGCCGCTTAAAAAATGACTTGATTGTGCCTTGTAACTTCCGTTAGTAGCCGAGGGATATGGACTGTCATGGTGCGTGGTCCAACCCATGTCCTTGTTTGGTTGTTGGGTCGGGCTATCGTGCTAGGACAGGCTGTGGACCGAGGTTACGACCGGAAGCTTTTATTATTACTAGTATTATTATTTTGTGCTTGGATTTTATCTCACTCTTTTGTGCTTCCTTGTGGTACTTGCTATTCGGGGCTGACCCCGCTGGTTTTGTTTGGCCAGATCTCGTAGCAGCGCCTGAGGATCCCAACTTCCTCCCCGACATCAATGGTGCATACTAGGAGCATGGCTGGCGGGGGACTCGAGTGGGTTTCTTCTTCACCACTCTAGTATCTTTACTTATGTTCTGGCGTTTAGCCACCGGCACCTGTTAGCCGGCTAATCTGGATATTTTGTCTTGCACAATTTATAATTAAATCAGACTGCAGCTGAATACAATTATGTACCTATGACTCTCTGGGCTAGCTAACTTATAAAGCTAGATCCCCATGATCATTTTAATGATACGTCGGGGACGCCTTACTGCTTTATCTTATATGATCATTATTTACTGCTTCTTGTTTGATTGATTGAGACCTAGATGCTCCGTGAGACCATAGGAGACTTGATTGTAGCATGCACCCCCCTTGTCTCTTGACAGCCACGATCGCCATATGACGTTTATATACCTCATATGGAGTAGCTGGCCTAGTCCGTCTCCGTATTTCGGTACTGGGACGTGACAAGTTATATAATAATACCCTCGATATTCTCCTCGTTCCGCGAAATATTCGCGATCATCAAAATCCAAGAATCTACATAGTCATATATCATCAAATTAGAACATCATCAAAAGAAATAGCGACACTATCCAAGAATCCACATGAGTCTATCAATCAATATCTTGAGATCATACTCTCCATAATACTCAACCCTCAGATATATCCAAAAATCACAAATCCTGATACATAGGACAACTATCAGCCCTATCGAGCTAGACTAGGATAACTCCTAGAATGAATGGTCAGGGGACAAGAATATATTAATTAAATGTCGTCGAAAAAGTGGCAAGGATTGTATGAACCACTCTGGAGCAGATCCACAACCCTTAAACCAAACAAGGACCAGGGTTGCAGACTGTCTCCCGGGTGGAACCGCGCTCCTTACGCTATCTGTCACGACCTGCACCCGGTTTTCGGACACGAGCTCGTGAGCAAGCCAGCTATGTATCGAGCGAACTCCAGTCCGACTCGAGTACGTATAAGCTGTCAAGGTTATGGTATCATGTCTAATCTAAACTGTATCTCAATCCACATGAATCATATAAACAAGAATGAACAAGTATGGGTTATGGTCTACAGCCCATTAGCATATTGTTCGATTAGACTCCAAGAATGATATGAGTCTATAAATAAGCAGAGTATATCATGGTACTGAATATAAAGCACGAAAGGATAATAAAGAAATATCACAAGCAAATACCTGTATCATAGATCGTAATCCTCCACCATCCCGCTCTACTAACTAACTCCACGCAATCGCTAAACCTGAAGAGATCATCAGGTCCTCAGAGGACTAGCAAGATACATAAAACATGCCTATCTAACAGTTTAATCATGCAATAATATAGATATGGTATAAACAGGAACTAGACAGGAAACTGACATATGGCTACTGACAGGTAACTATGAACTCGGATACGGGATCAAGTATGCATAAATGAACTGCTGGTAGATCAATGGATACTAACCCTCGCCCCGATTGTGGACTCGCAGGTTAGTTTCAAGACAAGTCACTCTCGCCCCGATTGTGGACTCGCAGGTGCAAAGGCAACCCTCGCCCCGTGTGTGGACTCGCAGGTTATGGAAAAGACAAAGGAATAGCAGTTCACTCACTCATACTTACAGACACGACTCAGTCAAGACACAGGTGGAGACACGACACGACGTAATTACGATACACGAGAGAACCAATCCAATATGAACTAACAAGGCTAACCATGTACAAGAACTATAGCTATACTAGCATGTACGATATACAAATCACAAGTAATAACCAACTAGTAAAACTATATACTAATAGGAATATGCATGTAAATAAACAGTAGAGGGAGGCAAGGTATACTTGCATGGTGGCAGCGCGAAGAAACAATAAAATACCGTCAACTGGTAAGCCATACAGTCCAAGTCATCACAACTGTCTCCGAAAGCTGAAACAAACATAACCAACATTCTCAGATTAGTCAAATTAGCTAGGATTGCCTGTCCTTAAGTTCAATTCTGAACACAGGGGCAAAACAATAATTTCGGGCAAAAACGATATCCACCGTTGGACCCGCTTTGTACCGAAAAGCGTGCCAGAGTCAATGGTCTCTAAAGTCGTCAAACTATATGTCTACGGATCCGGTTTTCTGATACGAACCCAACCGTATGTCCAGAGTTGGATTCCGGCGGGCCGTGCAGAAAAATGATATGGTTCTGTTGGTGAAAGTTTCGTCTCGATCTGACGAGCGTGCACAAAGTAATTGGAGAATTTGCAAAGTGCACGATACGGTGAATTTCGACGGATACGCATCAAATTCGTCGTGCACACGCGACCAATTTGAATTCCGCCAAAGTCCACACGACCACGAAGCCGTTACGCACCTTTCGATGCCTTCGGTTCGCGACCACGTTGCCCGGAATGGCGGAACGTACGTCGTGTGGATCAATTTTCTAGTTTTAAAAACAGGTTTTTGGAAAACTTTGGGATTCAAATTCTCGACGCGTAGTCGATGATTTTTGAATCCACAAAAAGGGTCGTGAAGTCCTACAGGTTGACTATAATTGGCTTCAAATAGTTTTTCAAATATTGCATTGGATCGATCGGGATCGATCGTCAAACTTGGGTGATTGGACTGTATATACCCTGTTTTTCGAACAAGTTTTTGGGCCGTGTCTGGCGTCGTCTTGCCGACAACCTAGGGCATCTAGATACAATACATTTGAAGGGAATTAACACCGTAAGGGTTGTCGACATACCGGAGCAACTGCTTTGTGAAACGAACGTGCGTACGCGACGAAAAGTCGGCGTAAAACCCGCACCCCGCTGCGTTCTGCTGCTGCTGTGAACCGCGGGTTGCTCTGTTCCCGGCGCGGTTTGGCTTCTCCGGCCGGCCGGCAGCGCACGCGCGTGCGGGGTGCGCCTAGGCCTGAGGTCGGGTTGGCGGCGTTGGAGTTTGCGTCGAGGTTTAGGGTTTTTTGATGATTCTTCTCTCGCTCACTTGTATATATATGCTTTGGTTTAGAACAGAGGAGGGTCGGGTGTTCTCAGGCTGGTTGGGAAAATTTTAAGTGTGGCTTGTGGGCCTAATAGCTCGACTGAGCTGGGCTAGGCTAAGCTCGGTTTGGGCCGGCTGAGAGAAGTAATCGGTTGGGATTAGTACTGCTTCTTCTTCTTTTATTATTCTTTTTCTTATTTATTTTCTTTTTCATTTATTATTAATACTTATATATATATTCATGTATATATATATATATATATATATATATATATATATATATATATATATATATATATTTTATATATATATATATATATATATATATATACACATGTATATACACATAGGCACGTATATACACATATATATTTATATTTCTATATACACACATATACGCCTATATATATATATATTTATATATACATGCACATATATACCTATATAATATATATTTATATATCCGTACACCTACTTAATATTTATTTATATACACGTACACATATTTATATACGCATACACATATACTTTATTTTATATACATACCAATACACTTATATATAATATTTATAAATACCCACATTCCCATATATAATCTATTTACACATATTTATACATATCATTTATAAAGTAAATGATTTAATAAATATAAATCATTATCATTAATAAAAACAAAGTAATATTAAAACAAAAATCCTATTAACAATTAAAATAGTCCAAACTTGTTTTTGATGGTTGTAACATGCACCCTACTTATATGGCTCCAGAAGGTCATACAAATTCTGTAAAGCCCTATTTAATAATAATAATAATACTTATAATCTACCTATAACAATATTTAGAAAATAATTGTCAATTCCGAAAATATATACAAAATACCTACACTTACCAAACATGTCTACAAGGTCGTACTTGGTCCTACTATATGCCTACCTGGGCTTGGATTCAGTTCGGGTCCAGTTTGACTAGTTCGGTACGACCGGGTCACTTAAACGTCAAATAATATTAATAATGAATAATTAACTATTTATAATGGTCATGTCATAACTTGGCCTGGTTTTCCTAGTTACGACATCCCTATGGCTAGGTTTCCTCGGGCATGGCTAGTACACTAGTCAAGGCACACTGCTCCATCTCCTATGCCACAAATCCTAGTCGTCTAGTACTTCAAAACTCAACTATGGCTAGAGTCATCTACCGTAATAATTAACTGAATAATCATTTATAAAAATCGTAAAAAAAATTCCCATTTAAATCAAATAAATAAAATAAAAAAATATTTCAAAATTTTCCGGGAAGGGGAGCTACACTATCCGACGGACAAGACAGGTCAAGAGCTAGGCGACTAATCTAGTCAAGAGTCTACCTAGCAAGTACTGGAATCAGACCACTATATCCAAAACAAGTAAGCATGAGTCTAGATTAGCAAACCAGAGGAATGGTTCTGCCTAATTCTTTGAACCAAATTCCCGACCGGGAATTCTGGAAAAATTCGGCAGAGTCTCCTCTGTATTCTAGACGGGAGCTCCCAGCGAATTGGGGCTAAATCCACTCGACGTAACCCGTCGCAGAATCGCAGGCTAAGAACACTAAGTCTCAGCTTCCAGCAGCGCTACCATGCGTACTGGAAACCAAATCATAGCCGAGATCACTAAGTGTCGGCCTCCAGCAGCACTACGATGCATACAGGCGCCAAGCCAACACATTCAACAAGAACCGCCACACAGGGCGCATCAAGACCCACAGACATAATCCAAGCCACAAGCAGAGTCACAAACATAGTTAGCCAAAGCCGTTACCCGACCACGAGTCGGACACGGGGCATATGGGGTCAATCCCTACATGTGAGTCGTGCTCGTGTCCTCGGAGGTGTGGATGACCCGTCCAGGTTATCCGATATGGTCGTAAACCGGTATCGAACCAAGCTATCCTAAGTTATCATCATGGTAGTTCTACTAACATGCTACACTACTCATGGTTATACATTAACAAATATAATTATTTAAAATACAATAAAATCCATGAGAGAGGGCAAGAGCCATCGATAAGCAAGGGGTACTTGCCTAGAGGGCTCGGCTAGGTAAGTAAGTCTTCGGCGATCATGGTCCAAGATAGCACGTCTATCGATGTCCTCAGAACACACAATAAACAATTATTAGAATTAAATAATAAAATAATGACAGAAAGCACAAGGATGGCAGAAGGCTATACCGCATAGGTCCCGCAAGCAGTGTAGAGATCTGGTACAGAAACCGAGGCACGCGGATCGATACGGACACACAAACCGAGACGTACACGTAAATCGAGACACGTACGAGATTCGAGATGGCACGAATATCGAGGCAAACAGGAATATAATGTGCACGTAGATCAAGACGTATACATTGATCGAGACATGTACGAGATTCGAGATGACACGAATCATCGCGATACATAAATCGAGGCATGCACGCAAATCGAGACGACACGAGGTCCAAGGTGGCATGCAAACCAATGCGGCATGTAAATCGGTACATGTACGCAAATCGAGACAACCCAAGATACAATATGACATGCAAATCGATGGCACGCAAATCGGTGCGTATACAAAAATCGAGGCGGCATGGGTCACGAGGTAGGCACAAACACTACCAAAATACAGGCAAATAACGACTGAAAATTAGCGACGGCGTAATCAATCGCCAATTAGCGACCGACAAGCGACTTACGGACGACGGATTTTTTTACTTAAATTTTTTATAAGTTTAGCGACTGATCAGCGACCATTTAGCGACGGAATATGTCAACTGACTGATTAGCGACAGATATATACGTCGCTAAGCTGCTGTAAATGTCGAAACGGAAGGATTAATTTTTATTCTAAATTTTTTTCATAAAGGTAGCGACTAACGAGCGACTACTTAGTGACATTTTCATGTAGCGACGGCGTAGCGAGGGAAAATTTCCTCGCTAATTTGCTGTAAAAATTCGAAAGTTACTTAAATTTTAAAAATTTCCCAATCTCTCTCTCACTCTCAAAATCCTTCTCTCTCCTCCCCTCTCCCCCTCCCGACCGGCGATCACCCCCCCCCCCCCCCGACTGCGGCCCCCTCCGGCACCCTCCCCCACTCCGGCCCCCTCCCTCTCCTCCTCCTCAGATCGAACCCCCTAACCACCCCCTCTTCTCCTCCTCCGTCGAGCCCCCACCTCCGGCGACCACCTCCCTCCGGCGTGCTCCCCTACTCCGTCCCCCCCTCTTCTCCTCCTTCGAAACCCCGTACACCCTCCCACTTCTCCTCCTCCGTCGTGCCCCCATCCGACGACCCCCCCTCCGGCGACCACCCCCTCCGGCGTCCCCCCCTCCGACGTCCCCCCTTCTTCGAGATCCTCTCCGTGATCAACCTCTTCAAGGTCCGAAACCCTAAATCCTAATTTGTATTTATTTTTATTTATGCTTTGTTTGTGTTTTCTCAACATGTTCTAGGATTTCAATTTCAATTTCGTGTTTGAAATTTATCGGTATAGTAGTGGGTATAGTAGATAAATAGAAATTTATCGGTATAATAGTTTTAGAAATTTGACGGGACACGGACACGAAATAAATAGGTGTAGTAGTTTTAGAATACTAAGGTAATTGATTGATCAATGCAATATATACTTGTGTATCAATTTGATACTTGAGTATCAATGTGATACCTAATTATACTAGGTTTGTTTTATGAGTGAATGTACATGAGGGGTACGTCATACCAAGTTATACTAGGTTTGTTTTATGATACCAAGTGATATATAGCATCTTAATTCTTGGTACAAAATCATTCACGTGGATTAGAACAATGAGTCGATACTTACTTGACCGTTCGTAGATGTACAATCGGCAACATGAGAGTATGATTGGCTTGAAGGACGATTTCAAGGCGGACGTCGAACAATTTCTCATATATGCAAGTAGCCATGCCGATTTCATGGACGGAAGGCGCATAAAGTGCCCTTGTGTCAAATGTAAGAATATACCATTTAGAGAGGTGTCACTCGTGAGAGAGCACCTTTACAAGAAGGGTTTCATGCCGAACTACAACGTGTAGATTAATCAAGGAGAATCTCCGGCTTCACAATCTCAGTCATTCTTCAATACCGAGGTGAGAGATTCTACTCTCGGATATCATTTTGAATATCGACAACCAATAAACTTGGCACGTGAGATGGTATTAGATTTTGCTGTGGCACGTGAGGATCCGAATCCTGATGCAAAGGAGTTCTACGATATGTTCAAGCATGATGATACTCCGTTATATCCGGGTTGTGATTCTCATTCGGTATTGTCGGTGGTGATGAGGCTGTTGAACCTTAAATCTGATTTTAACTTACCGCAAGAATGCTATGACCGGATAATTCAGCTTGTAAGAGAGTTGTTGCCAAAAGGATCAAATGATTTGCCTGAAAGCTTCTACAAGTCGAAGATGATGATACGAAAACTCGGATTGGGCTACCAGAAGATAGACTGCTGTTGAAATGGTTGCATGCTATACTATAAGAAGAACAGTGATAAAGACAAATGCATTTTCTGTGACGAGGACCGGTACAAGCTAATCCGGGGCAAAGGAAAATAAATTGCCCGGACGCGGATGCGCCCGTAAAAGTACGTGCAGTTCTTGCCAGTCACAAAGAGGCTGCAGAGGATGTATATGTCTGCAAATACTGCACAATATATGACATGGCATAACAAAGAACGGAAGATGGATGAAGGAGAATTATTTCATCCTACCGATAGAGAAGCATGGAAGCATTTTGATCGGTGTCATCCTGATTTTGCTGCGGAGCCTAGGAATGTTCGATTGGCTTTATGTTCTGATGGATTCACTCTATTCGGACAGTCGGGGATGCCTCTTGTTGGCCGGTAATTTTGACCCCGTACAATCTACCACTATGGATGTGCCTGAAAACTCCTTACATGTTCCTCACACTTATCATACCCGATCCAAGAAATCTAAAGAAGAACATCGATATCTACTTGCAACCGTTGGTGGACGAGTTGAAACAATTATGGCAGTTTGGCGTCCAGACGTTTGATATATCGATGGAGCAGAACTTTCAGATGAGGGCGATGCTCATGTGGACCATGAAGGATTTTCCAGCTTACGGGATGTTATCGGGGTGGAGTACTCATGGTATTATGTCATGTCCGATATGCATGGGGAAGATGTAGTGCCCCGTCCCTACATCGTGCCCCGTTCTTTGTCCACGAGGTGCGCGAGAAAGGAACACTGTCGCTATCGACTCGGTCGGGACCGATAGGTCGGGATCGATCGAATCGATCGAACGGAAACGGTTGAATTAAGATCCATTCTACGTTATGGAATGGCTTCTTCGGAACCAAGTCCCATATTCAGCGGGTAGCGCCTCGAGGATTGACTCTGCGGCTGAGTCGGGAGAGACCTCCCGTTGCTCTGTTTTTTACGCCGCTTGCGTTGGTTTTGGCTTTGGTTTTCTGAATGCGTTTTCGCGAATGTTTTCGATGGCTTTCATGGCTTACGTTTCGAACTCGCATTTCCTATCAAATTTCTTGCCTAATACAGTGTTCTAATCGGTTGCTTGTGCAATTTCAGGTGATCGCGTAGGCGACGTCTAGCGCGGCCAACCAGTCTCTCGCCTCAAGTAAAAACTCAAGGTGAGTGGCTGACCTCCTTCGCCTCGACCCTCTATTTCAAAATGAGAACTCGGGTAATGACATCGAAACCGAATGATTCGTTTGAAGAATACAAGTCCTATGTGCAAGAAGAGAAAAGAGATGTGTTGTGTTGAAAAGAGAGAGAATTATTTTAGGCAAGCAAAACAACCAAGTAAGTGAATCGACTATGTAACAAGCCCCAACGGCACCCTAAATTATACCTTGTTTACCTATCACGGTCATGGACAACTTGTCGACAAGGGCGATGGTTTCTTCGAGCGGCAACTCGGGACCACGGGACCGACTCGGCCTAGGAAGAAACAGGTTATAGCCGAGCCGGGTAATAGGCAATCGGTAAGACGGGGACTTGCATCGGAGCTCGCTACTTGCATTGCAAGGGTCCCGTATTACCAGGCTATGTCCAAGATGGCTAGTTAATGCCAGTGACCTCCATATCAAATACTTGATATAAATTGTTATCAACTAACAGGGAAAGTGATGGTAAGTTTTATGTTGCACGGCGCGCTCTGCTGGAGAAAATCTTGGTGTAACTTAATACTTCTTATGAAAATATCTAGGATGACTAGAAAGACCACTAAAAGCAAGTTGTATGATTTTATCTAAATTCTTGAACCAAATGAGAGCCTGGAAATTAATTAGCCATTCGCCAGTATATGTTGATTGTACTGATCCTCGCTCTCTCTACAGGTGCGATAGATCAGGAGGAGCGTGCAACGTGAAGGGAGGCAACGCTCGTGTGTTTTGAAGCTTCGTTCGTGCATCGAAGCTTGGATCAAACCTTTGATGACTCCGCTGTTGAAGATCGAAGACAGATGGAGCGACTTCCCACCATCCTAGGTGTTTTTGTAATTTTAGTTGTATAATCAAAGGATGAATGTATGGAATGGCTATCTCGTCGACGTACATTTTGTAATGGATTCAGTTTGTAAAAAGCCCACGCGGCGCCTTTGTATCGAGTCTGTAAAATGATGTTCATTATCAATAAAACTTAAATTTCCTTCTCTATAATGTGTGTTCAATTTACTCTGTGCATTCTCTTGTTGTTGTGTTTCGGATAACCTTATGACTATGCCTTATGCGAGCGCAACTTAGGCTTGCACGGCATCACGCCCGGGGGACGACTATCGATTCTACGGAATCGGGGTGTGACATATTGGTATCAGAGCACGACTTTACGTCCTTGGCCTCTAGTGTCGAGTTTCCAGTCTCAAATCGTTGGTCTCGTGTCGATGAGATATGTCGTTCCATACGAGGGAGTCCGAAATAAGTTTTGTGACTAATGTATTTTTACCTTCAAAATCCCAGAAGGTGCGGCGGTGAATGTGGCGGCGAACGAAGAAAGTGCTTCGAGCGGCTCGAGTAGCTCGAGGCCCGGACCCTCTAACGATGCCATGGAACGGATGTTGAGCATGATGGAAGCGCAACAACAACAAGCTCAGGAGAATCAACGCCTGAATGAGCAACATCGACGGGAGACAGAGACACATCGACGGGAGATAGAGGCACGCCAGACCCAGTTCGAGGCCCGATTCGATGCACAATTCAAGTTGCAGCAGAAGCAGCTTGATACTCTTCAGCAGATTGTATAGACAGTGGTGGCCAACAACAACAACTCCGCGATAACTCCTGCCGTGACCGAGCCTGCGGCCAGACAAAGTAAAGTCGAACCGGAGGTACCCGAGCTTACGTCTGCAGCACTGAAAAGTTCCAACTTCGACGTGTCAAAATTCACAAAGAGCTTCCGTACTTCCTTCTGCGGTACTGAAGACCCTTCCTTCTCCGATTGAACGCGCACGACTGGTGGGCCGTGCAAAAGCGAGCAATCAGACGCGACAACGAGACAGCGGCAATATCTTGGGCCACCTTCCGAGAGGCATTCGAGATCGAGTACCTTTCCGAAGCCGTTCGACAAGAGAAGGAGAATGAATTTATGCAGCTAAGGCAAGAGAATATGACGGTGCGGCAGTATGCAGCAGAGTTCAACAAGTTAGCCAAGTTTGCTGGAGAATTCCTGCCCTCCCTGGCGAGTCGTGCACGATGGTTCGAAGTGGGCCTATGACCAGCTATCTACGCCTATGTGTCTGTTCCCAAATACCAAACGATGGGAGAGTCTCTCAACCACGCCCTCCGCCTTGAACGCCAATACCCTCCAGGTGCTGTCGGCGCTGTGCATACCTATAATCACAAATGCCCTAGCCACGCGGGAGGAAACAACGTGACCAAGCGTCCGAACAATGGGCCCCAAGGCGGATATCAAGGGCGTAATCTACGGCCTTACTGCAACCGATGTCATAATATCGGTCACACGATCGACGATTGCCAGATACCAGAGGGTGGATGCTGGAACTGTGGCAAGAGGGGCCACACTCGTGCTAAGTGTCCAACCAGAAGGCCGAACCCAACGGTGCCCCAACAGCATCGTCCAATGGCGCCCCAACAGCACCGTCCAGGGAATCAAGTTCCAGCGCCTCGAGCCCATTAAACCGTACCGTAAAATGGCCAAGACCGTCGCCCCAATGTCCAGGGCCGCGTCTACGCCATGACTCGAGATGAAGTACATGCATCAGATACGGTCGTGATAGGTATACTAAATTTCAATAATGTGCCTGCTCGTGTACTATTTGATTCAGGTGCTTCATATAGTTTTATATCGGCGGACTTTGCCGCCGAGCACAAATTTCCTGTAATATCATTAGATGTCGACCTTAGCGTAAGAACACCTTCGGGCACACCAATACTCACAAACTTAGCCTGTGCCGACGGGATTATCTGTATCGGCGGTCAAAAGATCGGTCTTGACGTGATAGTTCTAGATATGAAGGACTTTGACATCATTCTGGGAATGGATTGGCTCGGGCCGTGCAACGCAACCATAGACTGCGTCGGAAAGACGGTCACCTTCTGCATACTAGGAGTGCCTAAATTCTGCTTTTCGTGTGGTGAGGCGTCGTCGACCTGCATGCTGATCTCGGCAATTTCTGTTCGGAGGATGCTGCATTCTGGGTGCGAAGGCTATTTGGCGTCCGTCCGAGACATGCGACAGGATGGTACAAACGCGGGTCAGACCGACGTTGTGGCAGAATTCCCCGATGTGTTCCTGGACGAGCTACCTAGCATGCCCCCCGACAGAGAAATCGAGTTCAGCATCGATACATTTTCCGATACCCGACCGATTTCTAAGGCCCCGTACAGAATGGCCCCCGTCGAGCTGAAGGAACTCAAGGTCCAGTTACAAAGTTACTCGATAGAGGATTTATTCGGCCTAGTGTTTCACCGTGGGGAGCGCCCGTGTTGTTCGTGAAGAAGAAGGATGGGTCCATGCGTCTGTACGTCGATTACCGAGAGCTGAACAAGGCCACCATCCGGAACAAGTACCCATTGCCCCGCATAGACGACTTATTCGATCAACTGTAAGGCGCCTCGGTATTTTCGAAGATTGATCTCCGCTCAGGCTATCATCAACTCAAGATCAAGTCAGACGACGTGCAAAAGTCTGCCTTTCGTACTCGATACGGCCACTACGAGTTCCTGGTGATGCCACTCGGCCTGACGAACGCTCCTGCCGCCTTCATGGATCTGATGAACCGGGTATTTCGACCCTTCCTTGATAAATTTGTGGTAGTCTTTATTGATGATATTCTCGTCTACTCGAAGGACAGGGCACAACATACAGAACATCTACGGGCCGTGCTCCAGACACTTCGAGAACATGAGTTGTACGCGAAGCAGAGTAAGTGCGAATTTTGGCTAAGCAGCGTATCCTTTCTTGGTCACATCATTTCGTCCGAAGGCATTGCAGTCGACCCGAAGAAAGTGGAAGCTGTTGCTGATTGGAAGCGGCCTGCGTCTGCTAGTGAGATTCGAAGCTTTCTTAGTTTGGCAGGATACTATCGACGCTTCGTGAAAGACTTCGCGAAGATTGCATCGCCACTGACTCGCCTCACTCAAAAGGGAGTCGTGTATGAGTGGTCGGATGACTGTGAAGCTTCATTCCAGGAGCTAAAATAGCGACTAATTTTGGCACCTATACTCGCACTTCCGGATGGGCCAGAGGATTTTCAGATATTCAACGATGCTTCAGGCCAGGGCTTGGGATGTGTGCTCATGCAGCGAAACAAGGTGATATCCTTTGCCTCCAGACAGTTAAAGCCGCACGAGAAGAACTATCCTACGTACGACTTGGAGTTAGCGGCAATTGTGTTCGCGTTGAAATTATGGCGTCACTATCTATATGGTATGGCGTGCGCGATCTATACCGACCACAAGAGCCTCAAGTATCTCTTCACTCAGAAGGAATTGAACTTGCGACAGAGGTGCTGGCTCGAACTGATCAAAGACTATGACTTGACGATCGACTACACTTCGGGCAAGAGAAATGTTGTGGCGGACGCTCTGAGTCGAAAATATCTTGTCTCGCTATCCATCAACCGCAGACTACTATAAGATCTAGAAGAAATGGGCATCGATCTCCGGGTTCGATTCAGGGATATACGATTGGCGCAGCTTCAGTTAGAGCCGAGTTTGCTGGAAAAGATCATGGCCGCTCAGAAGGATGATCCGTACCTGAAGAAAATGTACGAGCGAATTTCGACAGGTAGTGCGACCGACTTTGCGGAAGATAAGACCGACGTGCTGAGAATGAATGGCCGACTATGTGTTCCGGATGATTCAGAACTACGAAAGGAGATAATGTCGGAGGCGCATTGTGCGAAATATACCTTGCATCCAGGCAGTACCAAGATGTATAAGGACCGCCGTATGACCTTCTGGTGGCACGGGATGAAGAGAGATGTGGCGCTCTTCGTGTCGTAATGCATGGCCTGTCAGCAGGTGAAAGCTGAGCATCAACGACCGGGCGGGAGATGCAGAACCTCGCTATTCCCGAGTGAAAGTGGGATCACGTCACTATGGATTTTATTGTTGGCTTGCCGAAGACACCACGGGGGAACGACGCCATCTGGGTCATCGTCGATCGATTAACCAAGTCAGCGTACTTTATCGCCATCAAAGTTACTTGGAGCGTTGATCGCCTGGCACAGATTTATCTTGACGAGATAGTACGGCTACACGGAGTTCCAGTATCCATCGTCTCTGATCGGGATTTACGGTTCATGTCACAATTCTGGAGTAGCCTTCAGTCGACGCTGGGTACCAGGTTGCAGTTCAGCTCAACTTACCATCCTCAGACCGAAGGCCAAACGGAGCGCGTTAATCAGATTCTCGAAGATATGCTACGGCGCTGCGCAATTGACTTCAAATCAAGCTGGGATGTCCACCTACCGCTGGCAGAATTTGCATACAACAATAGCTACCAATCCAGCATCCAAATGGTGCCGTATAAAGCTTTGTACGGCCAAAAGTACAGATCGCCTATTTGCTGGGATGAAGTCGGGGAACGGCAGATACTCGGCCCGAAGCTGGTGGAACAGACTGTGGAAAAGGTCAAACTAATTCGGAAAAGACTGAAGATTGCATAGCGTCGACAAAAGAGCTACGCCTGTCACGCCCCGCTCCCGTAGGAGCGATCATCCTCGCTAAGGCGTGATGTCGAACGAGCCTAGATTGCGCTCGTACAAGGCAGGTTCCATAACGGCCGATTACAGCGACGGCGACGGGGTCGTCGCACAGAAGTCCCAAGCAGATACATTGAATATGCAGCAGAAATTTAAGAACATGAACACATGAACACAAGTCATTCACAAGAAACTCTTTTATTGATATTGAATACAAGATTACAATTATGGGCGCAAGGCCAAATTACAAGTCTCTCGTGCTCACTTTTCTCTCATTTACAAGTCATTCTGCTCTCTTTCATCTCTCGATACAATACTTGAATCCTAGCGGAAGCTTCGGAAGGCGATGTCCATACATTATATCCTGTATAAGTCTTCAATCAACACGGCCACACGCTTCGAATCGCCAAGGAACTCCGTGCCTCGACGCATCCAAGCGAACTCCGTACCACGAGCTTCTACCTGTGCCTGCACATGAACACTGTGTGGGTGTCAGTACTCAACTGTACTGGTGGAGTGAGCTTCTCGCCCACCCAT
Source organism: Iris pallida (assembly GCA_029216955.1). Lineage (NCBI taxonomy): Eukaryota > Viridiplantae > Streptophyta > Magnoliopsida > Asparagales > Iridaceae > Iris > Iris pallida. Next base: position 4,418,996 of record JANAVB010010794.1, on the reverse strand, counting down.
ACATAACCGACACGTTCATTTACTTTGTGCAGCTTAAGTCCCTTTCGATTGTCTTTCTAGTCTTGCCTTAGATGCATTTTAAGATTTGACGTCTAACAAACTCGACGTGCAACGACATGGTCGTGCAACAATACCAACGTGTATTTCGATCGAGGCAGTGCCTCATCGCCTAGGTACTTGACCAAACTTCAACTCGGGACGGCAGGGTCGTGCCACATTCTATTCACAACTTAGACATATTCAAGACAACGCTATGCCGAGGAGCAACTTACGCGAACTTAGCCGTGCCAAGACCATTGTTTAAACTCAAACGCCTCTAGACCAATCCTCGTGCCAATGATTCAAGTGCCAAGGACGGCAATAGGACGACTCGTGCAGGTCGTGCCTCTAGACCTTGCTTAGACTTGTTCGTGCTTCAAGATTAGGTCGTACCTAATGACTCCCTGACTTAGCCAACAATGCCGCTACGCGAAAGCCAATACACGAATGCCAATATTTGATACGCGAAAGCCATGCTTTGTGCCGAAGCACGTATCTTGCTAACTTGATACATGTCATGCTAGCATGTCTCATGATTCGACCGACGCCGTGCTAGTACTTGACGCTATCCAAAGGCAAACATACGGTGTGCCGCTATTCTGCCGATACATCTACATGAGTGGTCACTAGCAATGTCAAGCTATCATAGACTCGGCTCGAGATCTCGGCTCGTCCCTCACGGGTAGCTAGCCCGGAGGCACTTTGTATCTCCCATGCGGTTATCCAGCATCCTACTGTGAGCCGCCTCGTTCCTCCCGGGCCGAAACGGTCCCTTGGCCTAGGCAACCGCTCGAGGAAACTACACCTTGTCGACAAGTTGTCCAATGACCATGCAACTCAATCTACCAAGTCCTTCCTTATTCATATCCATGTTTTCCTTCTTTCTATCAAGACTTATCAAGACTTAGCGAGACCCCCAAGTAGCAGGACCGATCTCGGCGACAACAAGTCGCGTGGACTTCCTTTGTTCGTGGCAAGCTTTCACTAAACCGACCATAGCTCGTGCCTTAGACAGACCCGATTCTCTAGGCGATGCTAACGCTCAAGTCATAAACTTTACACGACGAGTCTTGTTCTCAAGGGACTACGCGACTTGACAACTGCAGCTAGAGCAGGACAGTGCTAGAAATGGCTTCGATAGCCCAGCACGACTCTTGTCTAACTTATTCGAGCAACGACTCGACGAGCAAAGGCTACGCCGAGCTTCGCATCAAGGGAACGTGCTAGGCACGGGGTCGACTTGGACAACCAACTTTTCGGGTGCCTAGACTTAAGCCAACGAGCCATGCGAGACGACTTAACTTGCGGGATGTGCGAAGGCTAGACCAAGCCTTGCGGGATAGGACCGTGTATGCTTTGTTAAGCATTCATGCGGGCGACGCCTATGACTTAGGCTGATTTGAGTGTCGGGGCAACATGACGGGACCGTGCATGCTTTAACAAGCATTTACGCAGACGACGCCTAAGGCTTAGGCTACTTTAAGTGTCAAGGCAACTTAACAACTTGAACCAACATCCTTCTCTCAAGCCACGGGAACAAAGGATCGAGTGTCATTTGAAAGCACGCTGAGCCGACTTCTATGTTGACCGTGGGACCATTTTCCATGTTCTAAGATATTCCGACCCGACGGGATTATTCCTTTAGCTATGTTGGTGCGTAGCTTTTAGATTAGCCTACCAGTGCAAGTTGAAAACATTGCGAGTTATTATGTGAAGGCTAAGATGAGGCAAGTTCACCGAAACTACCCCACCTGAGCGAGGAGTCGCCTCGGAGTAGCGAGCCTTCGAGCAGCCGTTGCAAGGCTAAGTTCCAACGCCGTCGGCGTTTCAATTTTTCCGATTGACTTTGCGGGACGGGGCACTACAACATACACCACTCAGAACAAGTCTCATCCTCGAGACTTTCCTGAAGGCAAGCCATCCTACCATTTCTATGGCCAAGACTTAATCGAGCACACTCCGCCTATGCGTTTCCTTAATTCCGAGTCACGCTCGCTCTATTATCAATCCTTTCGTTAACATGATTTCAAGATCTCGACACACTCCCATCTTTCAAGTCTTGCTTGAACTCATTGTATCACTTGGCTGGATCGTGCACGCATTCCAAGCGTCCCTAAAATACATGCATTCAGCCAAGCCGCATGATAGAGAATTTATCATTCTCACTCGAGTTGCCTCGTGCACATACCCAGGCGTCCCTGAAATATATACATGTCAGTCGAGTCTCGTGAGTAGGGTTTCCTACATTCGTGATTTATGCTATCCATTCAAACCAATCCTCAAGATCAATTCTTCGATTGATAACTCTTTCAACAGGGGCGTTTCGCCCAACTGCTAGGCCAATCTTTGCGAGGCTAAGTCAATGTCAGAATTGGAATCATAGTTCCCCAACAATAATGCCAACACTGACCCCAATCCTAGGGTCAAACCAGGTTCGGTAATACGGGGTTTTCTACCTAAGCTTGCGTCACTCAGATTTCTAAACATCAAGCACGATCACCTATTCGCATAAATGCATGCGTTGCACATATTCGATTTTATCTAAATCACTGGTTCTAACCAATTCATGTATTCGATCACGAGGTCATCTAGCTCGACAATACGTTGCGCCCCAATCTCACGCGAGTCTGATTATCCACGGTGGTTCATGAATCACCATGCAACGCACCCGCAGAATAATCATCCTCATCGGGGCGTAACTCTTGTTTGAGTTTAGACTAACTCATTTTCGATACGCGGATTGGACCTACGCAATCCCCAAGTTCAATTCTTCAAGCATACAATTCATTCTCAAGTCATCTTCGCGTCAAACCACAAGTCGAAGCATACAAATTGTCACGCCATGCAAGTGCCGATCACCCCCGCTGTATGAATCACCATACCAACGCTCACGCGGAGTGATCGCCCTAATCGGCGTGACGCATGTGTGAGACTGGAGTTGCGCTCGCATAAGACAGGAATGTTGAAGTTGTGGTATCGAAGAAGCAAATCCAAACATATCATTTTTATTCAATCCAAGTTCGATAGTCCGACCGTCATTCATTCAACTAGAAAATCCTTGAGCCAAGTTTATCTTTTCCTCGACACGTTTCAATATCCCGAGTATAGCATCCATCGAAACAATGACATTTGCACGATCGTCATTCGCCGAGTCAGAGTACCCCCGAGTTATCGCATATCGATCTTTGATACGCCTCAATACCATCGACGATATGCGTAACCTGACGATCTTCCTTTGCAACTAATTTTGAGTCGTGCGACTGATGCTATTGTCCGAACTGGATATTCCATAATTTCTCAATATTCAAGATCAAGTTCGATCGCTATTTCTCAAGCTCGTTTCAAGATCGTTGTTCGAAACCCAAGTCACACTTCATTTGCATCAATCTGATATCGTACGCGCGGTCCTCTAAGTTTCCTCGATCAAGACCATACATTTTCATTCATCGTTCCGAATCACTTTGATATCGTTTTCTAACTCGCATTGCCTATTCGTAAGTCGTCCGAACGAGATGCTCGTTTGGGACATTCGAAGTCATGACCAACTAAGCGTGACGCGTTCTAAGGCTTTGCGCGATCGCATTGCCTCGTCGACATACTCGCCGTTACTCGTAATCCTCAATCTTGCTCGAATGATTTCCAAGAAAATCCATACACCACTCGGATTCGAGCCATACGATCTAGTCCGCAATCATTTTCGTATCATTCGCTAAGACATCTTTTAGATTCGTTCGACGAATCGCTAGCGTAGTCGCTCGCGTCGCAACGACGCACTAAGTCGTTCGTACTATTTCCTCGAAATCCAAGTCAATCTTTCATGTACGCCTAAGCGTTAGTTCGATAGCGTTCCTATCGATAGCACTCTAAGTGTATCTTCGTTCCCGACCGAGCAGTACTTATTATCGCTCTCGATTCATTTGCACCAAGGGTCGAGGTGCGCGACGCGAAACACAACTTAGCCAAAAGGCCGTGTGCATAGTTATCCCGTACGGACTTTTATTCGAGTTTGCATACTCACATGCTAAGGTCAACGTTGGACTAGTTAGGCATGCACGCGACTTCTAAGGTCGACGTAGGACTATTCGGGCACACGCGCGACTTGTTAACTTTAGCATGCATTTTTATTCAAGACAAGTTGACACCGTTCGGCACAAAGGCCATTACCTATCGATGCGTTCGATTGAACACTTATACGAGCTTTTGAAAATATTTAGACTTATTGTATGGACATGCCGAGGGACATTCGAAAGAGTGCGCACACTTCTTTTCCCAATAACGAGCTTTCAAAACTGAGAAATTCAACTTGAAGTCCAAGGACGTAAAGCCGGGCTCTGATACCATTATGTCACGCCCCGCTCCCGTAGGAGCGATCGTCCTCGCTAAGGCGTGATGCCGCACGAGCCTAGATTGCGCTCGTGCAAGGCAGGTTCCATAACGGCCGATTACAGCGACGGCGACAGGGTCGTCGTACAGAAGTCCCAAGCAAATACATTGAATATGCAGCGAAAATTTAAGAACAAGAACACATGAACACAAGTCATTCACAAGAAACTCTTTTATTGATATTGAATACAAGATTACAATTGTGGGCGCAAGGCCAAATTATAAGTCTCTCGTGCTCACTTTTCTCTCATTTACAAGTCACTCTGCTCTCTCTCATCTCTCGATACAATACTTGAATCCTAGCGGAAGCTTCGGAAGGCGATGTCCATACATTATATCCTGTATATGTCTTCAATCAACACGGCCGCACGCTTCGAATCGCCAAGGAACTCCGTGCTTCGACGCATCCAAGCGAGCTCCGCGCCACGAGCTTCTACCTGTGCCTGCACATGAACACTGTGTGGGTGTCAGTACTCAACTGTACTAGTGGAGTGAGCTTCTCGCCCACCCATACATAACCAATACGTTCATTTACTTTGTGCAGCTTAAGTCCCTTTCGATTGTCTTTCTAGTCTTGCCTTAGGATGCATTTTAAGATTTGACGTCTAACCAACTCGACGTGCAACGACATGGTCGTGCAACAATACCAACGTGTATTTCGATCGAGGCAGTGCCTCATCGCCTAGGTACTTGACCAAACTTCAACTCGGGACGGCAGGGTCGTGCCACATTCTATTCGCAACTTAGACATATTCAAGACAACGCTATGCCGAGGAGCAACTTACGCAAACTTGGCCGTGCCAAGACCTTTGTTTAAACTCAAACGCCTCGAGACCAATCCTCGTGCCAATGATTCAAGTGCCAAGGACGGTAATAGGACGACTCGTGCAGGTCGTGCCTCTAGACCTTGCTTAGACTTATTCGTGCTTCAAGATTAGGTCGTGCCTAACGACTCCCTGACTTAGCCAACAATGCCGCTACGCGAAAGCCAATACACGAATGCCAATATTTGATACGCGAAAGCCATGCTTTGTGCCGAAGCACGTATCTTGCTAACTTGATACATGTCATGCTAGCCTGTCTCATGATTCGACCGACGCCGTGCTAGTACTTGATGCTATCCAAAGGTAAACATGCAGTGTGCCGCTATTCTGCCGACGCATTTACATGAGTGGTCACTAGCAATGTCAAGCTATCATAGACTCGGCTCGAGATCTCGGCTCGTCCCTCACGGGTAGCTAGCCCGGAGGCACTTTGTATCTCCCATGCGGTTATCCAGCATCCTACTGTGAGCCGCCTCGTTCCTCCCGGGCCGAAACGGTCCCTTGGCCTAGGCAATCGCTCGGGAAAACTACACCTTGTCGACAAGTTGTCCAATGACCATGCAACTCAATCTACCAAGTCCTTCCTTATTCATGTCCATGTTTTCCTTTTTTCTATCAAGACTTATCACGACTTAGCGAGACCCCCAAGTAGCGGGACCGATCTCGGCGACAACAAGTCGCGTAGACTTCCTTTGTTCGTGGCAAGCTTTCACTAAACCGACCGTAGCTCGTGCCTTAGACAGACCCGATTCTCTAGGCGATGCTAACGCTCAAGTCATAAACTTTACACGACGAGTCTTATTCTCAAGGGACTACGCGACTTGACAACCGCAGCTAGAGCGGGACAGTACTAGAAATGGCTTCGATAGCCCAACACAACTCTTGTCTAACTTATTCGAGCAACGACTCGACGAGCAAAGGCTACGCCGAGCTTCGCATCAAGGGAACGTGCTAGGCACGGGGTCAACTTGGACAACCAACTTTTCGGGTGCCTAGACTTAAGACAACGAGCCGTACGAGAAGACTTAACTTGCGGGACGTGCGAAGGCTAGACCAAGCCTTGCGGGACAGGACCGTGTATGCTTTGTTAAGTGTCAGGGCAAGATGACGGGTGACGCCTATGACTTAGGCTGATTTGAGTGTCGGGGCAACATGACGGGACCGTGCATGCTTTAACAAGCATTCACGCAGGCGACGCCTAAGGCTTAGGCTACTTTAAGTGTCAGGGCAACTTAGCAACTTGAGCCAACATCCTTCTCCCAAGCCACGGGAACGAAGGATCGAGTGTCATTTGAAAGCATACTGAGCCGACTTCTATGTTGACCGTGGGACCATTTTCCATGTTCTAAGATATTCCGACCCGACGGGATTATTCCTTTAGCTATGTTGGTGCGTAGCTTTTAGATTAGCCTACCAGTGCAAGTTTAAAACATTGCGAGTTATTATATGAAGGCTAAGATAAGGCAAGTTCACTGAAACTACCCCACCTGAGCGAGGAGTCGCCTCGGAGTAGCGAGCCTTCGAGCAGCCGTTGCAAGGCTAAGTTCCAACGCCGTCGGCGTTTCGATTTCTCCGATTGACTTTGCGGGACGGGGCACTACAACACCGACATCCATCGAAGACTGCTTGAGTTCCAGGTGGGCGATCACGTGTTCCTGAAGGTGTCGCCTATGCGAGGAGTTACTCGGTTCGGCGCGAAGGGAAAGCTGAATCCGAGATTTGTTGGGCCGTTCAAAATACTCGAGCGGGTCGCCCCAGTAGCCTATAAAATTGCCCTGCCGCCGATGCTTGAAGGTGTACACAATGTCTTCCACGTCTCTCAGCTGCGGAAGTACGTGCACGACCCTAGCCATGTGGTAGATTTTGGCCAGCTGAAGCTAAAGTCTGACTTATCCTACGTTGAAGAGCCAGTTCAAATCTTAGAACACAAGGATAAGCTGCTGCGAAGTCGAGTGATCCCTCTTGTTCGTATACTCTGGAGGAACCATGCGGCGGAAGAGTCGACATGGGAACTCGAGTCAGAGATGAAAGAAAAGTTTCCTTCATTATTTTCATAGAGGTAGGTTCTGTCCTTAAGTTTCGAGGACGAAACTTTTTCTTTGTTGGTTATGGTGTAGTGCCCCGTCCCTACATCGTGCCCCGTTCTTTGTCCACGGAATACGCGAGAAAGGAACCTGTCGCTATCGACTCGGTCGGGATCGATCGAATCGATCGAACGGGAACGGTTGAATTAAGATCCATTCTACGTTATGGAATGGCTTCTTCGAAACTAAGTCCCATATTCAGCGGGTAGCGCCTCGAGGATTGACTCTACGGCTGAGTCGGGAGAGACCTCCCGTTGTTCTATTTTTCACGCCGCTTGCGTTGGTTTTGGCTTTGATTTTCTGAATGCGTTTTCGCGAATGTTTTCGATGGTTTTCATGGCTTACGTTTCGAACTCGCATTTCCTATCAAATTTCTTGTCTAATACAGTGTTCTAATCGGTTGCTTGTGCGATTTCAGGTGATCGCGTAGGCGACGTCTAGCGCGGCCAACCAGTCTCTCGCCTCAAGTAAAAACTCAAGGTGAGTGGCTGACCTCCTTCGCCTCGACCCTCTATTTCAAAATGAGAACTCGGGTAATGACACCGAAATCGAATGATTCGTTTGAAGAATACAAGTCCTATGTGCAAGAAGAGAAAAGAGATGTGTTGTGTTGAAAAGAGATAGAATTATTTTAGGCTAGCAAAACAACCAAGTAAGTGAATCGACTATGTAACAAGCCCCAACGACACCCTAAATTATACCTTGTTAACCTATCACGGTCATGGACAACTTGTCGACAAGGGCGATGGTTTCTTCGAGCGGCAACCCGGGGCCACGGGACCGACTCGGCCTAGGAAGAAACAGGTTATAGCCGAACTGGGTAATAGGCAATCGGTAAGACGGGGACTTGCATCGGAGCTCGCTACTTGCGTTGCAAGGGTCCCGTATTACCAGGCTATGTCCAAGATGGCTAGTTAATGCCAGTGACCTCCATATCAAACACTTGATATAAATTATTATCAACTAACAGGAAAAGTGATGGTAAGTTTTATGTCGCACGGCGCGCTCTGCCGGAGGAAATCTTGGTGTAACTTAATGCTTCTTATGAAAATATCTAGGATGACTAGAAAGACCACTAAAAGCAAGTTGTATGATTTTATCTAAATTCTTGAAGCAAATAAGAGCCTAGAAATTAATTAGCCACTCGCCAGTACATGTTGATTGTACTGATCCTCGCTCTCTCTACAGGTACGATAGATCGGGAGGAGCGTGCTACGTGAAGGGAGGCAACGCTCGTGTGTTTTGAAGCTTCGTTCGCACATCGAAGCTTGGATCAAACCTTTGAAGACTCTGCTGTTGAAGATCGAAGACAGATGGAGCGACTTCCCACCATCCCAGGTGTTTTTGTAATTTAGGTTATATAATCAAGGGATGAATGTATGGAATGGCTATCTCGTCGACGTACATTTTGTAATGGAGTCAGTTTGTAAAAAGCCCGTACGGTGCCTTTGTATCGAGTCTGTAAAATGATGTTCATTATCAATAAAGCTTAAATTTCCTTCTCTATAATGTGTGTTCAATTTACTCTGCGCATTCTCTTGTTGTTGTGTTTCGGATAACCTTATGACTATGCCTTGTGCGAGCACAACTTAGGCTTGTACGGCATCACGCCCGGGAGACGACTATCGATTCTACGGAATCGAGGCATGACAGAAGAGTAAGGCATTCCGCCTTCAGAATGGAGGAAATGCATATTTTTTTATTGCCACCGCCAGTTTTTTCCTTCGTCACATTCGTGGAGAAGGAATAGAGATGACTTCAGGGCTGGTAAACGGGAAGTATCTCTTCCCCCGTTGAGATTAACGGGAGATGTAGTTTGGAAAGAGGTTCGAGATATACCGACTGTCATAGAAAATTTGGGATCGGGCCATCACATTGAAGGCTTCAGACAACATCACAATTGGACGAAACGGAGTATCTTTTAGGATTTGCCTTATTGGCCGGACAATCTCATAAGAAACAATCTTGATGTCATGCATATTGAAAAAAAAAATATTTGACAACATATTTAATATTGTCATGGATATTAAGGGAAAAACGAAAGACAATATTAAAGCAAGGAAGGATTTAGAAATTATTTGCAAGCGTCCAGAGTTGCATCTGTCGCAAAGGTCCAATGGTAACTGGGTGAAACCTCCAGCACCATTTATATTGAGTAGAGATCATAAACTGATAATATGTAAATGGATTTCAAAGTTGAGATTTCCTGACGATTACGTATCGAATCTGGCGAGATGTGTTGATCTTAACGAACGCAGGTTGATAGGGATGAAGAGTCATGATTGTCACATTTTCATGGAGCGATTACTTCCTATCGCTTTTAGAGAGATGCTACATTCTCATATGTGGACTCCGCTGGCCGAGTTATCTATCTTCTTTAGAGATTTGTGTTCAAGTAAGTTGACGGTGCAACATATGCTAGAACTTGAGGAGAAAGTTGTAGTGACGTTGTGCAAGTTAGAAAGGGTGTTCCCTCCCGGCTTCTTTGATAGTATGGAACATTTGTCGATTCATCTTGCATACGAAGCACGTGTCGGTGCTCCCGTCCATTATCGATGGATGTACCCATTTGAGAGGTATAAAATAATCTTCTAATTTGTAATTTTTTTATTTAAATAATTCTAATATTCAATATATTTCTTATAGATATCTAGGTCACCTGAAGAAGAAACTGGACAATAAGACTCATGTAGAAGCTTCAATATGCAAAGCGTACATCATTGAGGAGGTTTCTAACTTCTGCTCGATCTACTTCGATACTCATGTCCGAACAAATCGGAATAGAGCGCCGAGGAATGATGAAGGTGATATCAATGCACCGAACGAAGGGATCCGTACAATCTTCAATGTGGGGGGCAAGCCGACAAGTGCGACTAAATTACGGTGGTTGGATGACGGTGAGTTTGAAGCCGCACATCGGTATATATGCCTCAATAGCGGTATCCAAGAGATGGAAGATATTGAAAAGTAAGCGACACCATTTAATCATTCTAAATTCGATATTTAGAAGTGTGCTAATGTTTCTCCCTATTATTACAGTACTTTTAGAGCTGTGGTTAGAATGAAAAGACCTGATATTGATGATGATGATCTTGCTAGAGAGGTCGATATGAAGTTTCCGTCGTGGTTCCGAAATTATGTAAGGATTATAATTATTAGCCATTCTAAATTTGATATGTTACTACCCACACTTTGTCTAATGACTTTTCTGATACTACCCACACTAGGTCTTCCGTTCTGGTACATAGTTGCAGAACAAAGGGCTAAGAGCAATTGCTATTGGACCGAACAAGAAGGCGAAGTGTTGGAGCGGATATACAATCAATGGCTTTAACTTTAGAACTACTGATAAGCCTATCAATCATTCATTTGTCGATGAGGAGGCTAATTATACCAAAAATTTGGGAGTTTGTGTGAGAGCCTCAGTCTACGATGCCGACCCCAAATTCGACTACTACGATGTTCTAAGAGATATCGTAGAGATTGAATATTCTGTTGATACGAAGATTGTGCTTTTTAAATGTCGTTGGTTCGGCACAACACCCAAGCAAGGATGGAAGATTGACAAACAATTTGGCTTTGTTGATATAAAATATGGAAAAAGATATGGAGGTTTTGAACCTTTTGTGTTGGCCAGTCAAACCGTTCAAGTGTACTATACAAGTTATCCTAGCCGACGGCGCAGTACCCTGGATTGGTGGGCTGTATGCAAAACCAAAGCAAGAAATACATATAATGTTGGAGATGTAGCCTACCAAGAGGAAGAGGTGGTCAAGCCTCAACCAACATATATAAGTTTGGCTGGTGTTGAGGAAGAGGATTTAGAAGATATGGAGGTTGCGGCAGATGACGTTATGGAGGTTAACGTTGATGAAGAATTGGAAGATGTTGAGGAAGAAGTATTGGAAGAAGTGATAGTGAAAATGAAGAAGCAGAAGAAGATACTTCGGAATCAAGCGATGATTCAGAAGACTCTTGGGAAGATGAATTAGACTAGTACGTACGTTTTAATTTAATATACGAGTTCCATTAGTATAATGACATGACAGTAGTTTTTATTTTTAACACATCATCACTTATTATTTCTTTCAGATTTTTCTATGGCGCTGAGAGGTCGACGTTCACGTTTGCAGCTTGGATCTTCATTAGGTCCGCCGAGAGGTCTTCATCATGCCCGCCGAGAGGTTTCCATCATGCCTAACGACCTAGATTTACTGTACCAGTACTTTCTTGTATTAAAATATTTTGGATATGTGTATTAATATTTCTTATATTAAAATATTATTCGTATGTGTGTATGAAGCTAATTTTGGATATGTGTGTATGTGTTGTATTAAAATATTTGGGATACGTGTGCAAAACTGAGAATTTGTAGGAAACACAAATACTGATACGTGTGTCTACTGTAAAATTATCGACAGGGATAAGGACTGCTGAAAACACGAATACTGATATTGTATTTGGAAAGTGTTTATATGACTGTATATTGTGTGTGTAACTGTCGACAGGGATGTGGAGTACAGGAAACACAAATACTGACATGCAATATTGTATTTAGCGACGGAATGGCGGCGGAACAGCGACAGAAAACCTGAAACATTGCAGTCTAGCGGCGGAACAGCAACGATTTTTCCGTCGCTACATGCCTGAAAAATTTACTTTGCAGGCTACCGACGGAATAGCGACTGTAGTTTTCGTCGCTAAGGTTCTGGAAAATATTTTATTCCAATATAGCGACTGAATAGCGACGTAAATTTTACTTACTATTCCGTCGCTATGTTCCTGTCCGACACCAAAAGCGTATCGAAAATATCTTAGCGACGTAATTTTCTGTCGCTAGCCCGTCGCTACTCTCATGCTGAATTACGCTGCTGCGACGTCGGTAACTATAGCGACAGAGTTTCCGTCGCTATTACGTCACATTTTCTACTAAATAGCGTGTCGCTAAATGCGTCACTAATCAGTCGCTATTTTTGACAAACTAGCGACTGACTTAAATTAGCGACATGTGATTTCCCGACAAACCATTTCCGTCACTAATATGTCGCTATTTGGCTTTAGCGACGGAAAAAACGACTTTTAGCGACGGATCCCGCCGTCGCTAAAAGCCTTTTTTGTAGTGAAAGATCGAGACACGAGGATCGAGACAACACACAAACTGAGGTAGCACGTTACCCGAGGCAGCACGGGAATTGAGGTGCACGAAAACCGGGACGGCATGCACACCAAGGTACGCATAAACCGAGACGACACAAAAATCAAGGGGGCACAGAGGACGAGGTGACACGTACACTGAGGTGCACGCATCCCGAGGGTTCGTACCCGAAGGCAATACGCAAAACCGAGGAAGCACGCTGCACTAGGGCACATTGCCCGAGGCAGCACACTGCACAAAGCAGCGCGCTACTCGAGACAACACGTGCCCCGAGGCACGCAGATCGAGGAAGAGAGAGGCAGGCGGAGGGGCTGCCACCGGGAAAGCTCGGCGAGGTTGGGCCGGCCTCGCGGCGAAGGAAGTACAGACAGAGAGAGGGGGAAGCCAGAGGAGAACCTGCGGCGGCACGGCCAGGTCGGGTGGAAGGGCTCGGACGCGGGTCGGCCGCCAGCGGAGAGGAATGAGAGGGAGAGATGGAGATGGTGGTGCTGGCCACGGGTATGGTGGTGGTTGGCGGCGACGATGATGGCGGTGGCGAAGGTGGTGCTGGCAGTAGTGGTGGAGAGGGTGGTCGCGACGGAGCTGGGAGTGGCGCCGATGGAGATGGGGCCAGCCGCAGCTGGGAGTGGTGGTGGTCGCAGAGGCCATGGAGGCGGTGGCAATGGTGGAGGAGACCATGGCCGAGGGTGGTGGTGGCTAATGGCGGTGGAGACGATGGCGCTGGCGGTGACGGTGGTGGAAGTCGGAGGTCGGGAAGGAGGGGAGATCGAGAGAGAGAGAGAGTGAGGGAGGAGAGTGAGCTGGGGAGAGAGGGAAGTGAGGGAAGAGAGAGGGAGCTCAGGAGTGAGGGAGGGGCTGTCGGTCTCGAGGAAGAGAGGGGAGAGAGAGTGATTTCGGGAGAGAGAGAGAGAGAGGGGAAAAGAATGGGGGGGTGGCGGCTTTGAGCTGAGGGGAGAGTGAGTGAGAGTTAGGTTAGGGTTAGTTTATAGGAATGAACAAAAATAATAACAATAACAATAACAAGAATAACCCTAATAAAATAACAGTCTCCACCAATAATAAAATAATACTAACAGTAAATTCATGGCAACAACAATAACCAAATGTCAGGCGCAACAACCAAGACTAGATTAAGATCCAAAATAAAATAAAATTTAAATAATCATGAAATTTTAAATTCACTCTAAATACGAAAATAGTCATATACCTATTTCCAAAATAGGGATTTGACAATTGCGAATGGAGAGTCACTGACGAGTTTTTGAAGTAAGGTTTGAAGATTTTGGAGGAGAAAACCTAGATTCGAAAGTGAGCAGCGTATGGAAGAAGAGGAAGAATCGAAACATTTTTTTTGAAGAGCAGGTTTCGTGGGTGTTTTCAGTAAATTAGAAGGGCAAAAAGGTCATTCCGCACCATTTTATATATTTTTTTGCTAATTCTGGACACGCGATAAAATGTTATTTTGTGGTAGGTTTTTCATAAAATTTTTGTAATTTTTGAACATTTGATAAATTTTTCCAAGTAAAATAGTGAGGCTGCATAATCATCTCTCACATTTTCGGTTCGCTCAAAAGTAAGCAATTTTTGGAGCGCAATAGACATTAATTCATCTATTATACTATTGAGCGTTGTATTTTGCGTACAAAAAACTATTAAATTATTAAAAGTTAAATAAACATATTTAAATTACTTATTATTTTTTTTAATTTAAATTTGTTATTGATATGTTTTTAAAATTTTTGGTATGCGTTTAGTCAAATAATATCATGTACCTAGTTAAATATAATTTGAATATTAAATATGTTTTAGAATGTATTATATTTTTAAGTAGTTAGAAGGATTTTAGATTTTTTTTTTTCCTTAACTAAGAAGATACATACACATTAGTTAGAATTTTTTTATTATTAATTAATCGAAAATATACATAGGCTTAGACAGCTGATTTTTAAACTGTTTCTAAACTGCAATATAATGGTAGAGATTTATTTAATTAGTTACATTTCTCTACCCATCCAGTTTGGAATTAATTGACATAGTAAATATCCCAAAATATAAATTATTTATATCATCCTACCCCAACACGTGGCTCAGTTCTAGTGGCTCAACTATTTTAAATAAGGAGAGAAAAAAAAAATCTTTCCTAAAGCTATCAAAAGTTTCTGTAAATTATAACACCACCGTGTCCATTTCTCTACAAATTTGCTTCACACGTGTATAAATATCAAAGTTGTCCCTATTTGTATAAAGTGTATAAATTACTTCTTATGGAACCCCTTTTTAATAGACCCACGTATATCACATATTAAACTTATATATCACAATTTAACTTATATATAACAAGTTATGACAACGGTGGAAAATATATATTTTTAAATATAACAAAATATAATTTTAACATAATATTATGCTAATAATAATTCAATCTAAAATATAATTTTTGCAGTATAAATTAAATTAAGAGAAACTAAACCTCTTAGAATAATTTCAAGCATAACAATCTAACATTTACAGAAAGAAAATAAAATAATAAGAATATAAATATATAGAAATTTTATAGGCATAGGATGTTTAATCTAATACTGGTCATACTCACAATAACTAAAGTAGACCCAATAAATTCCAAATATGTAGAAAAGTACAAAATAAAAAATTGAATACTTTAAAAATTAAATTATTATATTTTCTAGTTTAAAATATATAATTGTTACAATTGAACAATTAAACACTTAAACATCAAGTTAACGACTATCTAATTTGTTACATAATTCGTAACAAACTAATGTTATTTGTTACATTTTTGAAGTTTATTTGTTACATACAATTGTCAATGTTACATGTTAGTATTGTTTTGTTACATATAAGTGTAATATGTGACATTTACTTGTAACTTGTTACACGTGTAATCACCTTGTTCCCGTACTCCAACCCTAATTTTAAATAGTCTTAAATAAACTTTAGTTATTATTATTACTAATATTTTTATCCTTATTATTATTATCAATATAAATATTAGTTATAATTATTGTTATAAAGAAAATTCAATTATTATTTTATTTGTTTTAAAATTTTGTAGTAATTTCTACTTTAATTATATATGAAATCATTGTAATTTTCCTAAAGTATCAATGGTATTATTGTTATTAGTTGTTAAATTTTTGTATAGTTATAAAGGTTTATCTAGTATTATTACAATAACTTGTATTATTGTTACTATAAATTTTGTATAAAATTTATTTACTTATAATATTTTACCTAATTCATAAAGAATTGTTGGTAATAATTATAGAATTTATTAGTGGTATTACTATTTAAAAAGAATAACTAAACTCTTTTTATTCTTCCTTTTGTTTAAATGTTTTAGGAAATACCAAATCGCCTATAGTTTTCTTATAAAATTTCTTTCTAAATCATTTCAGAAGTTAGTACATCATATTGGCATGAGAAGACTTCAGCAGACATGCATATAAATGTATTGGCTGATAAAAAATTGGGTATGATGTAATAATCAAATGTATTAATTGGAGGAGGTAACTTTACATTTAATTTGATATAAGAACTACATATAATATTTTTAAGTAAATTTGAGGGGAAGCAACCTGCAGATTATACCAGTATCATGAAGATGATAACGGAGACATCCTGAAGATTGTCTTTCCGCAGTGTACTATTTTTCTTCGATAAAGATTTCTTCTTCACTGGTTTTCCCTTCCAAAGGTTTTAACGAGCAATGCAAGTCGCACCACATGGATTCCTGAAGAATACGTTGTACTTTTTTTCACTATGAATTTTCCCAAAGATGTGTTTTTTCTTAGAATTTTTTTTAATGATGTAATAATTAAAGTGGGCATCCAAAGAGAGTGTTGTAAACCATGATTCTGGATAACCACAAATAGCAGATGTCCGTACCTTATCGTTGAAGCTAACTAAGATACACACAAACCCTAATATTTTCTCCCCTGTATATACTAGTCATCTTCAAGTGCGTTGCATGTACAAAAAAAGGAAAAAAATCTCTGATATTAAAATAGTTGAAATATGATTTGAATATATTTTAATTAGGATGTTATATATATATATATATATATATATATATATATATATATATATATATATATATATATATATATATATATATATATATATATATATATAATACAATGTAATTAGTTTTAATATAATTTAAATATTGAATATATTTCAGTATTTTTTTATAGATTACATGAGTTAGAATCAGGTAGTTAGATTAGGTTTTTTTATATTTCTTAACTAGGTACACTAGAAAGAAGTGCCTAATTTTTATTTATTTTTTAAACTATGTGATACATATGCGGTAGTTGAAACATTTTTTTAATTTTTATTAATTAATGAAGGATATACAAACGGCTTAGACGACTCATTTTGAGCCGTTTCTAAGCCGCATTATAATAGTACTAGTAAATTCACGTGTATTGTAAGTAATTTTTGACATTGTTGAAAAATTGTTTAAATATTTGAATACATTTAAAATAAAATATATTATATTCATTTATATTTTAATTAGAATTTGTTATAAATTTATTTATATTTTAATTATAATTTTTTATGGATGTATGTGAATAAAAGAGGATTTTCAGTTATCCGAATGATAAGAGATGAAGTTAGTTTTAGATTTTTTATTTTGTAAGTTTTTAAACTAATTGATTGAGGATTTACAAAAGTCTTATACGGCTCAATTTTTAGCCATTTTTAAGGCACTTATATTAGTATAGATAGATATCTATTCTACTATATAATATGAAAACTTAGATGGTGAAACTTTGAATTCCGAAAATACCCTTACATACTTATACTAATTAAAAATAGTTTATTATTTTAATAAGGACAACTTAGTAATTAGGAAGACTACCATTTGGTCTTCCTAAAAAGTCTTCCTAAACTAATTAAGAAATGTTAAAATACGTGCAAGACACGTGCACATATGCTAGTATGCATTAATAAGAGAAGCCCAATATCAATTATTAGAACACAACATAGTCTCGCTCATACTTTTCTAATAATAATTTATTTTTTTGCACTTTTTAAGTCAATGAAGAAAATAATTATCATTTATCAATCTCTCACTCCAAACTCGGGTTCCATGGCAAATGACATGTCAATGGTAGACCGAGAATATACATTCGATCCGCATTCGAACCGACAATATCCAAAATTTCGGATGTGAATACGAATGTCTTGTCGGATATTTATCGAGTATCGAATGCGAATACGGGAAGTGTCATATCTGGTTAATATCTGACCCGATAATGGAATAATTAAAGGATTTGATCTTAGCTCTACAAGCATCATGTAAATTCTTGTGTGTCTATTCTCACTCTGATCTGAAGTTATTTTAATGACATGTAAAACTTCTAGTGGAAGTTAAAATTTTGTTCTTGGTGTTCGCTATGCTTATTACCCAAACTGAGTTGTATGCAGGGGTGGATCCAGAAATTATAGCTGGAGTGGGCTACAAAAAATTTGGAGGGGCTAGAGATGGACTAGTCCATATAAAAAAAAAAAAAAAATTATATGGAAAATGAAAAGAAAAATTGGGGTGGGCTGGAACACTTGGATCCGCCCATTGTTGTATTCAATCTTTCAAATTTTTGTTTCAAAATGCATTGTTGTTAGCATGGATTCCACACATGAGTATGTGCTTTCTCTGCTTCACCTTTGAAGCTCATGTAGTATCCAGTCACAACAATGTTAATCTGCATTGTGATCTGATCAAACAATTTTTAAGTATCAGCCGAAACTGATACAAAACTGCCAAAAAACCGATGCCTGGGATGATATCTATTGGTTCGAATATTATCCGATATCCGTTAAAATAATCGGTAATGGGTACATGAGCCAAAATTTCATCCGATCGGATATCCAATGGTTATCGAATATAACCGATAGCTATCGGTTTGGATATGGTAATGCCAACATCAGACCAATAAGACGTAGAGTGGATTCAAAACTCACCAAGAAAAGCACCACACCAAGTTCCTTACGACCACGTGCAACCGATAAAACAGTGACTTGATTCACCGAGCAGGATTAGCCCGGCCGAACAGCGACAGCGTACCGAACGCACGCAGACCTTTTGGATCTTCTGAAGCAAAAAATCCAATCGCGCAGCAACCTAAGCTTGAACACATGGTACGACCTGCGGGGCAGGGAAGCACTGTCCGATAGCGCGAGCCGGAGCGTGGCGGTCGCAACATGGACCGGA